>CAWUFW010023077.1:0-82643 GCA_963921515.1 Calotriton arnoldi | reverse complement strand
GTTTATATAGGTATATGAGTGCATATGATAGTCCTGTACTGAGTGACTGTAAGTATGAGTGACTGTACAGGTGAGTGAGTGGATGTGTGTGTAGACCTAAGAATCAGTGAGTGGGTATGTAGTTTTTGGTGTTGGAGTGTCTATGGTTTTGAGAATGGCAGTCTGTAATTTAGAGTGGGTGTATCAAAAGTTATATTAGGGTTTGAGAAGATGCATGAAATTATCACATGGATGATGTCATCAGTGATGTCATTTGAGATGTCATCAGTGATGTCACTGACCATGTCATGAGTGATGTAATATGTGACGTCATCAGCAGTGCATTGCGGGGCGCGAGTTATAGTTAGCTGAACTAACTATAACAGGGGAATTTCACGGGTTTTGTACGAGTGCAATGTCCAACTAACTATAACTGTCCCTAAAACCTATGTTTTTTTCAATGAATTTCAAAGGTTTTTTAAATGCTAATTTCTAACTATAACGTGTCTGAAACCTATGGTTTTTTCAGTGAATTTCAAAGGTTTTTTAAATGTTAATTTATAACTATAACGTGCCTGAAACCTATGGTTTTTTCAGTGAATTTCAAAGGTTTTTTAAATGCTAATTTCTAACTATAACGTGCCTGAAACCTATGGTTTTTTCAGTGAATTTCAAAGGTTTTTTAAATGCTAATTTCTAACTATAACGTGCCTGAAACCTATGATTTTTTAAGTGAATTTCAAAGGTTTTTTAAATGCTAGTTTCTAACTATGCCAACAGAGGTAGGACATGTGAAGAAAGAAGAAAAAACGCACAGAAAGAAGCAAAAGATGTGCAGAAAGAACCAACAGAGGAGCAGAAAGAGGCCTTGTTGCAAAATCATCCTGTGCCCACAACTTTTTTAGACGGGTACTGGTGGTAACTGACTCTGACTAACCAGAGCCAGTGCGCGTTTGCACAGTGGTGAAGGGAGGGGGGGCCTGAGGTGACATGTGTGCAAACGCACCCCGTGGCGCGTTTTAAGTTGCGGGATTAAGTCCCCTTGAATCCTGAGGGTCCCTGGGGCCCAACTAGTCCCCCAGGTACCTACAGTTAGGACCACAGAGCTGAGTTGCAGAGAGGCGTTCCGAGGCCACGCACCTTTTTCACCTCTCTGCAACGCAACTCTGTTGTGCTTACTGAAGGTACCTGGTGGGCTAGTTGGCCCATAGGATTCAAAGGGAATTAACTCCCCAACTTAAAACGCACCACAGGGCGTGTTTGCGCACATGTCACCTGAGGCCGCGCCCCTCCCTTCACCACTGTGCAAACGCACCCCGTGGCGCGTTTTAAGTTGGGGGATTAGGTCACCTTGAATCCTGAGAGTCCCTGGGGCCCAACTAGCCCACCAGGTACTTCCAGTAAGCACCACAGGCCTGCGTTGCAACGCCTTTAACAAATTGTGCAGTTGTGTTTAGGTAGTGAAGAGGGTCGTGCTGGGGGTAGTGTTTTAGGGTAGTGCAGTGGTGTTTGTGTAGTGTAGGGGGTCATGCTGGGGGTAGATTTAGGGTTTAGGGTAGTGCAGTGGTGTTTGGGTAGTGTAGGGAGTCGTGCTGGGGGAGTATTTTAGGGCTTAGGGTAGTACAGTGGTGTTTGGGTAGTGTAGGGGGTCGTGCTGGGGTTAGTGTTTTAGGGTTTTAGGGTTTAGGGTAGTGCAGTGGTGTTTGGGTAGTGTAGGGGATACTGCTGGGGGTAGTGTTTTAGGGTTTAGGGTAGTGCAATGGTGTTTGGGTAGTGTAGGGGGTACTGCTGGGGGTAGTGTTTTAGGGTTTAGGGTAGTGCAGTGGTGTTTGGGTAGCGTAGGGGGTACTGCTGGGGGTAGTGTTTTATGGTTTAGGGTAGTGCAGTGGTGTTTGGGTAGTGTAGGGGTTTGTGCTGGGGCAGTTTTTTAGGTTTTAGGGTAGTGCAGTGGTGTTTGTGTAGTGTAGGAGGTCGCGTGTTAGGGTTTAGGGTAGTGCAGTGGTCTTTGGGTAGTGTAGGGAGTCGTGCGGGGGTATTGTTTTAGAGTTTAGGGTAGTGCAGTGGTCTTTGGGTAGTGTAGGGGGTTGTGCGGGGATAGTGTTTTAGGGATTAGGGTAGTGCATTGGTATTTGGGTAGTGTAGGGGGTCATGCAGGGGTAGTGTTTTAGGGTTTAGGGCAGTGCAGTGGTCTTTAGGTAGTGTAGGGGGTCGTGCTGGGGGAGTGTTTTAGGGTTTAGGGCAGTGCAGTGGTGTTTAGGTAGTGTAGGGGGTCGTGCTGGGGGAGTGTTTTAGGGTTTAGGGCAGTGCAGTCGTGTTCGGGTAGTGTAGGGGGTCGTGCTGGGGGGAGTATTTTAGGGTTTAGGGTAGTGCAGTGGTGTTCGGGTAGTGTAGGGGGTCATGCTGGGGGTAGTGTTCTAGGGTGTAGGGCAGTGCAGTGGTGTTCGGGCAGTGTAGGGGGTCGTGCTGGGGGTGATGTTTTAGGGTTTAGGGCAGTGCAGTGGTGTTCGGGCAGTGTAGGGGGTCGTGCTGGGGGTGGTGTTTCACGGTTTAGGATAGTGCAGTGGTGTTCGTGCAGTGTAGGAGGTCCTGCAGGGGGTGGTGTTTCAGGGTTTAGGGCAGTGCAGTGGTGTTCGGGCAGTGTAGGGGGTCGTGCAGGGGTGGTGTTTCAGGGTTTAGGGCAGTGGTGTTCGGGCAGTGTAGGGGGTCATGCTGGGGGTGGTGTTTCAGGGTTTGGGGCAGTGCAGTGGTGTTCGAGCAGTAAAGGGGGTCATGCTGGGGGTGGTGTTTCAGGGTTTAGGGCAGTGCAGTGGTGTTCGGGCAGTATAGGGGGCGGTGCAGGGGGTGGTGTTTCAGGGTTTAGGGCAGTGCAGTGGTGTTCGGGCAGTGTAGGGGGTGGTGCAGGGGGTGGTGTTTCAGGGTTTAGGGCAGTGCAGTGGTGTTCGGGCAGTGTAGGGGGTCGTGCAGGGGTGGTGTTTCAGGGTTTAGGGCAGTGCAGTGGTGTTCGGACAGTGTAGGGGGCGGTGCAGGGGGTGGTGTTTCAGGGTTTAGGGCAGTACAGTGGTGTTCGGGCATTGTAGGGGGTGGTGCTGGGGCTGGTGTTTCAGGGTTTAGGGCAGTGCAGTGGTGTTCGGGCAGTGTAGGGGGTCGTGCTGGGGCTGGTGTTTCAGGGTTTAAGGCAGTGCAGTGGTGTTCGGGCAGTGTAGGGGGTGGTGCTGGGGCTGGTGTTTCAGGGTTTAGGGCAGTGCAGTGGTGTTCGGGCAGTGTAGGGGGTCATGCTGGGGCTGGTGTTTCAGGGTTTAGGGCAGTGCAGTGGTGTTCGGGCAGTGTAGGGGGTCTTGCTGGGGATGGTGTTTCAGAGTCTAGGGCAATGCAGTGGTGTTCGAGCAGTGTAGGGGGTCTTCCTGGGGCTGGTGTTTCAGGGTTTAGGGCAGTGCAGTGGTGTTCGGGCAGTGTAGGGGGTCGTGCTGGGGGTGGTGTTTCAGGGTTTAGGGCAGTGCAGTGGTGTTCGGGCAGTGTAGGGGGTCGTGCTGGGGCTAGTGTTTCAGGGTTTAGGGCAGAGCAATGGTGCTCAGGCAGTGTTGGGGGTTGTGCTGGGGGTGATGTTTCAGGGTTTATGGCAGTGCAGTGGTGTTAGGGCAGTGTAGGGGGTCGTGCTGGGGGTGGTGTTTCAGGGTTTAGGGCAGTGCAGTGGTGTTCCGGCAGTGTAGGGGGTCGTGCAGGGGGTGGTGTTTCAGGGTTTAGTGCAGTGGTGTTCGGGCAGTGTAGGGGGTCGTGCTGGGGTGGTGTTTCAGGGTTTAGGGCAGTGCAGTAGTGTTTGGGCAGTGTAGTGGGTCGTGCTGGGGGAGTGTTTTAGGGTTTAGGGCAGTGCAGTCGTGTTTGGGTAGTGTAGGGGGTCGTGCTGGGTGGACTATTTTAGGGTTTAGGGTAGTGCAGTGGTGTTCGGGTAGTGTAGGGGGTCATGCTGGGGGTAGTGTTCTAGGGTTTAGGGCAGTGCAGTGGTGTTCGGGCAGTGTAGGGGGTCGTGCTGGGAGTGGTGTTTTAGGGTTTAGGGCAGTGCAGTGGTGTTCGGGCAGTGTAGGGGGTCGTGCTGGGGGTGGTGTTTCAGGGTTTAGGGCAGTGCAGTGGTGTTCGGGCAGTGTAGGGGGTCGTGCAGGGGGTGGTGTTTCAGGGTTTAGGGCAGTGCAGTGGTGTTCGGGCAGTGTAGGGGGTCGTGCAAGGGTGGTGTTTCAGGGTTTAGGGCAGTGGTGTTCGGGCAGTGTAGGGGGTCATGCTGGGGGTGGTGTTTCAGGGTTTGGGGCAGTGCAGTGGTGTTCGAGCAGTAAAGGGGGTCATGCTGGGGGTGGTGTTTCAGGGTTTAGGGCAGTGCAGTGGTGTTCGGGCAGTGTAGGGGGCGGTGCAGGGGGTGGTGTTTCAGGGTTTAGGGCAGTGCAGTGGTGTTCGGGCAGTGTAGGGGGTCGTGCAGGGGGTGGTGTTTCAGGGTTTAGGGCAGTGCAGTGGTGTTCGGGCAGTGTAGGGGGCGGTGCAGGGGGTGGTGTTTCAGGGTTTAGGGCAGTGCAGTGGTGTTCGGGCAGTGTAGGGGGTCGTGCTGGGGCTGGTGTTTCAGAGTTTAGGGCAGTGCAGTGGTGTTCGGGCAGTGTAGGGGGTCATGCTGGGGCTGGTGTTTCAGGGTTTAGGGCAGTGCAGTGGTGTTCGGGCAGTGTAGGGGGTCATGCTGGGGCTGGTGTTTCAGGGTTTAGGGCAGTGCAGTGGTGTTCGGGCAGTGTAGGGGGTCTTGCTGGGGCTGGTGTTTCAGAGTCTAGGGCAATGCAGTGGTGTTCGGGCAGTGTAGGGGGTCTTGCTGGGGCTGGTGTTTCAGGGTTTAGGGCAGTGCAGTGGTGTTCGGGCAGTGTAGGGGGTCGTGCTGGGGTGGTTCAGGGTTTAGGGCAGTGCAGTGGTGTTCGGGCAGTGTAGGGGGTCGTGCTGGGGCTAGTGTTTCAGGGTTTAGGGCAGAGCAATGGTGCTCAGGCAGTGTAGGGGGTTGTGCCTGGGGTGATGTTTCAGGGTTTATGGCAGTGCAGTGGTGTTAGGGCAGTGTAGGGGGTCGTGCTGGGGGTGGTGTTTCAGGGTTTAGGGCAGTGCAGTGGTGTTCCAGCAGTGTAGGGGGTCGTGCAGGGGGTGGTGTTTCAGGGTTTAGTGCAGTGGTGTTCGGGCAGTGTAGGGGGTCATGCTGGGGTGGTGTTTCAGGGTTTAGGGCAGTGCAGTGGTGTTCGGGCAGTGTAGGGGGTCGTGCTGGGGGTGGTGTTTCAGGGTTTAGGGCAGTGCAGTGGTGTTCGGGCAGTGTAGGGGGTCGTGCAAGGGTGGTGTTTCAGGGTTTAGGGCAGTGGTGTTCGGGCAGTGTAGGGGGTCATGCTGGGGGTGGTGTTTCAGGGTTTGGGGCAGTGCAGTGGTGTTCGAGCAGTAAAGGGGGTCATGCTGGGGGTGGTGTTTCAGGGTTTAGGGCAGTGCAGTGGTGTTCGGGCAGTGTAGGGGGCGGTGCAGGGGGTGGTGTTTCAGGGTTTAGGGCAGTGCAGTGGTGTTCGGGCAGTGTAGGGGGTCGTGCAGGGGGTGGTGTTTCAGGGTTTAGGGCAGTGCAGTGGTGTTCGGGCAGTGTAGGGGGCGGTGCAGGGGGTGGTGTTTCAGGGTTTAGGGCAGTGCAGTGGTGTTCGGGCAGTGTAGGGGGTCGTGCTGGGGCTGGTGTTTCAGAGTTTAGGGCAGTGCAGTGGTGTTCGGGCAGTGTAGGGGGTCATGCTGGGGCTGGTGTTTCAGGGTTTAGGGCAGTGCAGTGGTGTTCGGGCAGTGTAGGGGGTCATGCTGGGGCTGGTGTTTCAGGGTTTAGGGCAGTGCAGTGGTGTTCGGGCAGTGTAGGGGGTCTTGCTGGGGCTGGTGTTTCAGAGTCTAGGGCAATGCAGTGGTGTTCGGGCAGTGTAGGGGTCTTGCTGGGGCTGGTGTTTCAGGGTTTAGGGCAGTGCAGTGGTGTTCGGGCAGTGTAGGGGGTCGTGCTGGGGGTGGTTCAGGGTTTAGGGCAGTGCAGTGGTGTTCGGGCAGTGTAGGGGTCGTGCTGGGGCTAGTGTTTCAGGGTTTAGGGCAGAGCAATGGTGCTCAGGCAGTGTAGGGGGTTGTGCCTGGGGTGATGTTTCAGGGTTTATGGCAGTGCAGTGGTGTTAGGGCAGTGTAGGGGGTCGTGCTGGGGGTGGTGTTTCAGGGTTTAGGGCAGTGCAGTGGTGTTCCGGCAGTGTAGGGGGTCGTGCAGGGGTGGTGTTTCAGGGTTTAGTGCAGTGGTGTTCGGGCAGTGTAGGGGGTCGTGCTGGGGTGGTGTTTCAGGGTTTAGGGCAGTGCAGTGTTGTTCGGGCAGTGTAGGGGGTCGTGCTGGGGGTGGTGTTTCAGGGTTTAGGGCAGTGCAGTGGTGTTCGGGCAGTGTAGGGGGTCGTGCTGGGGCTGGTGTTTCAGGGTTTAGGGCAGTGCAGTGGTGTTCGGGCAGTGTAGGGGATCGTGCTGGGGCTGGTGTTTCAGGGTTTTGGGCAGAGCAGTGGTGTTCGGGCAGTGTAGGGGGTCGTGCTGGGGGTGGTGTTTCAGGGTTTAGGGGAGTGCAGTGGTATTCGGGCAGTGTAGGGGGTCTTGCTGGGGGTGGTGTTTCAGGGTTTAGGGCAGTGCAGTGGTGTTCGGGCAGTGTAGGGGGTCTTGCTGGGGGTAGTGTTTCAGGGTTTGGGGCGGTGCAGTGGTGTTCGTGCAGTACTGGGGGTGGTGTTTCAGGGTTTAGGGCAGTGCAGTAGTGTTCGTGCAGTGCTGGGGGTGGTGTTTCAGGGTTTAGGGCAGTGCAGTAGTGTTCGGGCAGTGTAGGGGGTCGTGCAGGGGGTGGTGTTTCAGGGTTTAGGGCAGTGCAGTGGTGTTCTGGCAGTGTAGAAGGTCATGCTGGGGGTGGGGTTTCAGGGTTTAGGGCAGTACAGTGGTGTTCGGGCAGTGTAGGTGGTCGTGCAGGGGGTGGTGTTTCAGGGTTTAGGGCAGTGCAGTGGTGTTCTGGCAGTGTAGGGGGTCGTGCTGGGGCTGGTGTTTCAGGGTTTAGGGCAGTGCAGTGGTGTTCGGGCAGTGTAGGGGGTCTTGCTGGGGGTGGTGTTTCAGGGTTTAGGGCAGTGGTGTTCGGGCAGTGTAGGGGGTCTTGCTGGGGGTGATGTTTCAGGGTTTAGGGCAGTGCAGTGGTGTTCGGGCAGTGTAGGGGGTCTTGCTGGGGGTAGTGTTTCATGGTTTAGGGCAGTGCAGTGGTGTTCGTGCAGTATAGGGGGTCGTGCTGGTGATGGTGTTTCTGGGTTTCGGGCAGTGCAGTAGTGTTCGAGCAGTGTAGGGGGTTGTGCAGGGGGTGGTGTTTCAGGGTTTAGGGCAGTGCAGTGGTGTTCGGGCAGTGTAGGGGTCTTGCTGGGGGTGGTGTTTCAGGGTTTAGGGCAGTGCAGTGGTGTTCGGGCAGTGTAGGGGTCTTGCTGGGGGTGGTGTTTCAGGGTTTAGGGCAGTGGTGTTCGGGCAGTGTAGGGGGTCTTGCTGGGGGTGATGTTTCAGGGTTTAGGGCAGTGCAGTGGTGTTCGGGCAGTGTAGGGGGTCGTGAAGGGGGTGGTGTTTCAGGGTTTAGGGCAGAGCAGTGGTGTTTGGGCAGTGTAGGGGGTCGTGCTAGGGGTGGTGTTTCAGGGTTTAGGGCAGTGCAGTGGTGTTCGGGCAGTGTAGGGGGTCATGCAGGGGCTGGTGTTTCAGGGTTTAGGGCAGTGCCGTGGTGTTCGGGCAGTGTAGCGGGTCGTGCTGGGGGTAGTGTTTTAGGGTTTAGGGTAGTGCAGTGGTGCTTGTGTAGTGTAGGGGGTCATGCTGAGGGTAGTGTTTTAGGGTTTAGGGTAGTGCAGTGGTGTTTGTGTAGTGTAGGGGGTCATGTTTTAGGGTAGTGCAGTGGTGTTTGGGTAGTGTAGGGGGTCATGCTGGGGGTAGTGTTTTAGGATTTAGGTTAGTGCAGTGGTGTTTGGGTAGTGTAGGGGGTCGTGCTGGGGTAGTGTTTTAGGGTTTAGGGTAGTGCAGTGTTGTTTGTGTAGTGTAGGGGGTCCTGCTGGGGGTAGTGTTTTAGGGTTTAGGGTAGTGCAGTGGTGCTTGTGTAGTGTAGGGGGTCGTGCTGGGGGTAGTGTTTTAGGGTTTAGGGTAGTGCAGTGGTGTTTGTGTAGTGTAGGGGGTCATGTTTTAGGGTAGTGCAGTGGTGTTTGGGTAGTGTAGGGGTCGTGCTGGGGGTAGTGTTTTAGGGTTTAGGATAGTGCAGTGGTGCTTGTGTAGTGTAGGGGGTCGTGCTGGGGGTAGTGTTTTAGGGTTTAAGGTAGTGCAGTGGTGTTTTTGTAGTGTAGGGGGTCATGTTTTAAGATGCAATGCTCCAATACCTGACCAGTCTGCACTACATAAAACTGCAAAAAAACTAAAAATAAAAAGTGTTTTGCACACTTTTGTCATTGGGCTATATGTGGGCTACATCTGGGTAATATTTGTGCTACATTTGGGCTCTTTTTTCACTGGTGGCCATCTTGGAAGACTTCTTTGTTATGAAGTTTCCTAATTTCTTCATTTACTGCAGTCTCCTCAGTAGGAAATGCTTTCAGTTTTTTACTTTGATTCCATCAAGAAGGCATTCAGATGTGTCTTACATCTGCCATAAATTCAGAATGTTAGCACTCTAGTTGCTCATTAGATCACTGGAGTAAAGCTACTGCTCACCAGGGAGTTAACTGGTAGTCTGCTGCTGGTATTGAAAGTGATTGTTTCAGTCTGCATGTCAGAATTTTCTAATGAAATAGAAGAGGATTTGAGATCTCACTTAAAACATGCCCTAATTTTTCTTTCTGCAGCACTAACCATAATTTATATTTCAAAAAGAACCCCTCATTTTGTTCCTTTTTAAATTAAATGTTTTAAGTGTTACCGGTTTATTCCAATCAAGATGGCTTCAGGTGTGCCATACTTTTGTCATAAGTTAGGCTGTTAGCGCTCTAGTTGTTCTTTAGAACACTCTGGGAAGCTGCAGTAGAACAGAAAGGCATCAACTGGCAGGCTGCTCCTGTTGAAATATAACAGGAAGATATTTGAGATCACACTTGAAATATGTCCTAATTTTTCTTTCTACAGCACTAACCATAATTTCTATGACAAAATGAACCCCATCATTTTGTTCCTTTTTAAATTAAATGTTTTAAGTGTTACCAGTTTATTCCAATCAAGATGGCTTCAGGTGTGCCATACTTTTGTCATAAGTAAGGCTGTTAGCACTCTAGTTGTTCTTTAGAACACTCTGGGAAGCTGCAGTAGAACACAAAGGCATCAACTGGCAGGCTGCTCCTGTTGAAATATAACAGGAAGATATTTGAGATCACACTTGAAACATGTCCTAATTTTTCTTTCTACAGCACTAACCATAATTTCTATGACAAAATGAACCCCATCATTTTGTTCCTTTTTAAATTAAATTGTTTAAGTGTTACCAGTTTATTCCAATCAAGATGGCTTCAGGTGTGCCATACTTTTGTCATAAGTAAGGCTGTTAGCACTCTAGTTGTTCTTTAGAACACTCTGGGAAGCTGCAGTAGAACACAAAGGAATCAACTGACAGTCTCTGCCCTTGTTGGATGTATATGTTTTACTGAGAATGTCAGACTTCATTCTCACATGAGTGAGAAAGATAATGTGAATTTACAGAAAATATGCTCTCATTTTAGCTTCTGGAGCACCTTCCAAACCTCCATGGGACAAGCATGAGAAAATAGTGTTCTCTCAAACATGATTCATGATATCCCAGCAGAAGGTTTTTCACATGGTAAAATCACCTTAGAATACACCACAATTCCTAAAATTAGTATGGTACCATCAACAAATAAATTCTAATGTAACTAAAGCCTGTTATCACCCTTTATAGTTCTCCTTTTGGTGACCCTCAAAATCTTCTATTCACTACAATGCATTTATATTGGTCCCAAGATGGCTGCCAGCAATTCCAGGATGAAGTGCTGACAGCCAATCAGATCTCACGATGACATGTGTGGTTAGGCTCCGCCCAGATATATATGTGACTTTACTTTTGATTTTCTCAGGAACTACTGAACGGATTTACACCATTTAAGCAAAAGGCACGACACTGAACCAAGGGCTACCTTTTTGCCAAATTTGGTGTAATTCCGTTCAGCAGTTCGGGCTGTAGCTGCGACTAAAGGTTCCTATGGAAAAATGAATGGGGAAAACGCGTTTTGGGACCCCCCTTTTTTCTCGGCCCCCGCTTGACGTATCACCCCGAGACTTTCAGGATAGGAGCGGACCGGAGCGCCCCAACAAGTTGGAAACTTTCGCGAAGATTCGTCAACCGGCGCCAACGTTATTTTAAATAGAATGTCGCGGATTTCCTATGGATAATAGGTTTTAACTATAACTATCTACTGGCGACCGCCAGTAGATAATATATATATATATATATATATATATTTACAGACATAACTTCCCTCTCTGTATTGTGAAAGAAACCAGGCTGCACTCTCAAGCGGCACAAATTCCTGTTTATTCACACAGCAGACTCGGCTCAGCAAACGCACCCGCCGTGCTTCGGTCTGCTGGACCTTGATCACAGGTTGCTGTTATTAAGTCCTACAACACTTTTAATTGACTAATTTTTTTCTTTCCTTTCTATGCCCTCTTGCCTCCAGTTATCAATTTAAACAAATGAAATTAACTTTCCTCAATTCAAATAATGTACAATGATGAATGCAAAATTTTTAGAGAAATTAAACAAGCTTTCTCAGTTTAAATAATGTGCAATGATGAATACATCGTTCCGTAATTTTGAAGAAACACGCAATATGTGCAAATTATAATATACAAGTGTAAAGTGCTGAATTATGCTGTGCAATATTCTTGAGGTTTGCAATGCTTGCATGTATGTTTTAGTTTATTATTGGCCAGTTACTATGACTCCAGTGTCTCTTTATTCTGTGTTTAACTGGTTTGCTCCAGTGTCAAATGTCACCTGATAGTTCTGAGAATCATTGTTAGTTTTATTTCATTGTTGGTTCGTGACACCCCCACTCTGAATCGTGGCCAAGTTAGTTGCATTATCATTTGTGTTTTAACTGTGGCTTATTGCAATTTCTAACCACAGTCATGATTCACCTTTCTTTTCCCCAGCTCACATGAGGTGCATTGTGGTACATGTAGTGATTTTGTCAACATACACAGTTCATTCCTCACAATTGTTGCATTTTTTTATTTTTTTTATTTAGATGCATTGGGATGCTGGTGTTTCATGATTACCGTTCATTGCTGTAGTTTCATGATAACAATTAGGGAGTTTGTGTGCATTCCCCTATATGACATGATTAATTACTATACCCCTCGGTGGGTGGTCAGATTATAGCTGGTGTGTTGTCACCAAATTTATTTTCTTTCTGTGTTTTTGTTCATGATCACAGTATGTGTTCCTGTTTGCCCCTCAGTAGGTGGTCCCTTCAGAGCTAGTGTGTCTATTTTATTGCCAGTAGAAAAACAGCACGGAGGCTTATGTGAGAACAGTGTCATCCTTTGTTGTAGACATGGGGAGACCCATGTTAATTCCTGAAACTATTTTAAACTCTTTATAGGTAGTCATGTAATTCTTCATCCTGATTATGCTCTCTAGCGGCACGAGTTTACATTGACAAAATGTGACATAATTCTCTTTGTCTTAGTATCCTTTCTCTGTCACCTCCCTTCTTGGATTTAGTTACCTGATCGATTGCATAATAATTAAGTTGTTCCGAGTTGCTCTCATTATCTTGTTCCATATGCTTCACCACTGTGTTACTTTTATGTTTGTTTACTGTGACTCTAATATGTTCTAAGATTTAATTTTTGGTTTGGAAGCTGTGCTCCTATATATTTTAAGCCACATGGATATCAATCACATAAATGGTATATTTGCTTTTACACGTAATGTGTTATGTGATTTTCCGACATTGCCCACTTGCTGTGATGAATTCTTGCTTGTTGATTGCCATTTTGCATGCTTTGCAGTGCGCACACTTCCAAAATCCTGTGTTTTTCATCTATTAGTTTTACTGCTGTAGTGACTGTGCACATATATATATATATATATATATATATATATATATATATATATATATATATATATATATATATATATATATATATATAATATTATCTACTGGCGGTTGCCAGTAGATAGTTATAGTTAGGACCTATTTTCCATAGGAAATTCGCAACATTCTATTTTCAATACCTTTGGCGCCGGTTGACGAATCTTCGCGAAATTCTCAAAACTTATGGCCCGCTCCGGTCCACTCCTATCCTGAAAGTTTCGGGGTGATTCGTCAAGTGGGGGCCGAGAAAAAGGGGGTCCCAAACGTGTTTTCCCCATGCAATTTTCCATAGGAACCTTTAGTCGCAGCTACAGCCCGAACTGCTGAACGGAATTACACCAAATTTGGCAAAAAGGTAGCCCTTGGTTCAGAGTCATGCCTTTTGGTTAAATGGTGTAAATCCGTTCAGTAGTTGCTGAGAAATTTGAAAAAGAAAACACATATATATCTGGGCGGAGCCTAACCACACATGTCATCGTGAGATCTGATTGGCTGTCAGCACTTCATCCTGGAATTGCTGGCAGCCATCTTGGGACCAATATAAATGATAGTACCCCATTGAAATGCATTGTAGTGAATCGAAGATTTTGAGGGTTACCAAAAGGAGAACTATAAAGGGTGATAACAGACTTTAGTTACATTAGAATTCATTTGTTGATGGTACCATACTAATTTCAGGAATTGTGGTGTGTTCTAAGGTGATTTTACCCCTGTGAAAAACCTTCTGCTGGGATATCATGAATCATGTTTGAGAGAAAACTATTTTCACATGCTTGTCCCATACAGTTTTGGAAGGTGCTCCAGAAGCTAAAATGAGAGCATATTTTCTGTAAATTCACATTATCTTTCTCAGTCATGTGAGAATGAAGTCTGACATTCTCAGTAAAACATGTACATCCAACAAGGGCAGAGACTGTCAGTTGATTCCTTTGTGTTCTACTGCAGCTTCCCAGAGTGTTCTAAAGAACAACTAGAGTGCTAACAGCCTTACTTATGACAAAAGTATGGCACACCTGAAGCCATCTTGATTGGAATAAACTGGTAACACTTAAAACATTTAATTTAAAAAGGAACAAAATGATGGGGTTCATTTTGTCATAGAAATTATGGTTAGTGCTGTAGAAAGAAAAATTAGGACATGTTTCAAGTGTGATCTCAAATATCTTCCTGTTATATTTCAACAGGAGCAGCCTGTCAGTTGATGCCTTTGTGTTCTACTGCAGCTTCCCAGAGTGTTCTAAAGAACAACTAGAGCGCTAACAGTCTTACTTATGACAAAAGTATGGCACACCTGAAGCCATCTTGATTGGAATAAACTGGTAACACTTAAAACATTTAATTTAAAAAGGAACAAAATGAGGGGGTTCATTTTGCCATAGAAATTATGGTTAGTGCTGCAGAAAGAAAATTTAGGGCATGTTTTAAGTGAGATCTCAAATCCTCTTCTATTTCATTAGAAAATTCTGACATGCAGACTGAAACAATCACTTTCAATACCAGCAGTAGACTTCCAGTTAACTCCCTGGTGAGCAGTAGCTTTACTACAGTGATCTAATGAACAACTAGAGTGCTAACATTCTGAATTTATGGCAAATGTGTGACACATCTGAATGCCTTCTTGATGGAATCAAAGTAAAAAACTGAAAGCATTTCCTACTGAGGAGACTGCAGTAAATGACGAAATTAGGAAACTTCATAACAAATAAGTCTCCCAAGATGGCCACCAGAGAAAAAAGAGCCCAAATGTAGCACAAATATCACCCAGATGTAGCCCACATACAGCCCAATGACAGAAGTGTGCAAAACACGTTTTATTTTTAGTTTTTCTGCAGTTTTATATAGTGCAAACTGGTCAGGTATTGGAGCGTTATATCTTACTTGGACCCCTTATTGCGTATTTTGCACGAAGTACATGAGATTGATCTTGCGAAACATTGAACTTTACGATTCTGTTAACCTGAAGTTGCTCTGAACCGGGCTTTGTAACACCCGTTTTTACCTACTGGTTTTAATTAATTCTCACTGTATTGTATTAGGAAAGAGGATTTACTGTTTTTATGTACACTTTTATGATCTATGTTTCTAAATCAGATCAAATAAAGTTTAATGAATTCTATTGCAGGACGGAGGCGAGGGTTATGCATATCTTTCCTCACTTTATTTGCATAGCAGTTCAAAGAAAACGTAACACAACACTCATTAAACAAAAGACTACACAACCCATGAACCATTAGGGGGGTAGTCTCCAAGGCAACTATAGTCCAATCACATCACAGTCCATCGTATATAATATTGTGACGTCCCTTCCGCTTCCTCTTTCTTCACTGCTCGTCAGTTAAGTGCATTCCTTACATTCTTGGCTTAATCTGACGTTGTTGCTGTTTGTATAGCGGTTTCTTGTGCACGTTATTAGCATTATTGCCTTGGTATTGTTTCATATTCCCTGCGCAGCAGGCTCTTGCCCGAGCGCGTTCTCCCCCTCGCAGTTTCTCCCGCTGTGTGCTCTGCGCGCGGTAAGATCCTTTCAGGCGCGCCTGGTCCGAGCGAGGCAGCTCCGTCGAGCCCTCCCGCTGGTCTTTACGCGCGTTTGGGAATCCGGTCACTCCTTTAGTGTCCGCTTGATTCCCGACCAACCCTCGCCTAATTTTGACACCGCTACGCGGTGATTTCCCCACACGGCCACGTTAGTGACCAACGCCACCTGGTGGTGGTAATTGGTATTGCGCCTCAGTCTATTCTTATAACAGCTTCGGGGAAAGCCCAGCTGCTGGAGCACCGGCGAGGGGGCTGTCTTAAGGATTTTAAGGGCATTTGTTCTGTGCTCACACCCTCTGCTATCATGTCTTCTCCAGAAGACCATTTTTACTCCTCCTACCAGGAAGTGGAGGAGGAATGGCCCCCAACTTCTCCCTCCAGCAGTGGACCAAGCCCTCTCTCTGGCTATTTCTAGGGCGCTGGCTCCTCTTAGGGATCAGGTTGATAAGCTGGCGAAAAGCATCCCTGGTGTGTTCAGTGACCCAGATCTGGTGGTGGCGGGTCCAAGTAGCTCCCAGATGGGGAATAAAAGGGACGTTAAGCATAACGCGGGGCACTTCGAAGGATTTGATAAACTTACGGAGACCTTCCTCAAGAGTGCGCGAACGCTAAAACATGCACCCTGCCAGGAGGAGGAGGGGCCCGGAGAAAATTGCGACACTGTCACCACTATTGTAGACCCCGACGGCGGGTTTCCCTTAGAGGGAGAGTGTGTATCGGAGGACGATTTCTCCTCCAATGAGGATAAGGACTCGGGGCGTCCCTGGCGTCCAGAGTCCCACTCCTCTCAGTCCCCGGTTGGGGACGGGGTCCACTCGGACATGTTCGAGCCTACCCAAATTTACCATCCTAGGTCGGCAGAGTGGACACCTGACGCCAAAGTGGCAGAGTATGTGGTGGGGAAAATCCATCAACCCCTTGAAAGGGAGGTCAGGAATAGGATGAGGGGAGAATGCCCCAGGCCCTCACTGAAGGGGAAGGTGGCACACACGCCTGAAATTGATGAGAAACTATGTACCTTTTTTTCCAAGTATATGAGGGATCCCAAGAAAGGAATTGATAGGTCTTGGACGTGGTAGGGCCCTTGACCCAAATTATTCAATTGACGGAGCGTTCCAAAGAGTCAGGATCCCCTTTGTCCACGGATATTGTGGCTGGTTGGGTGCACTTCCCTAAACCCTAAAACACTTCCCCCTCCACTACCCAAACACCACTGCACTACCCTAAACCCTAAAACACTACCCCCAGCACGACACCCTACACTACCCAAACATAACTGCACTACCCTAAACCCTAAAACACTACCACCAGCACGACTCCCTACACTACCCAAACACCACTGCACTACCCTAAACCCTAAAACACTACCCCCAGCACGACTCCCTACACTACCCAAACACCACTGCACTACACTAAACCCTAAATATACCCCCAGCATGACCTCCCACACTACACAAACACCACTGCACTACCCTAAACCCTAAAACACTACCCCCAGCACGACTCCCTACACTACCCAAACACCACTGCACTACCCTAAACCCTAAAACACTAACCCCAGCATGACCCCCTACACTACCCAAACACAACTGCACTACCGTATACCCTAAAACACGACCCCCTACACTACACAAACACGACTGCACTACCCTGAACCCTAAAACACTACCCACAGCATGACCCCCTTCACTACACAAACACCACTGCACTGCCCTAAACCCTAATACACTACCCCAGCACTACCCAAACACCACTGCACTAACATAAACCCTAAAACACTACCCCCAGCACAACCTCCCTACACTACACAAACACCACTGCACTACCCTAAACCCTAAAACACTGCCCTCAGCACAACTCCCTACACTACCCAAACACCACTGCACTACCCTAAACCCTAAATCTACCCCCAGCACGACCCCCTACACTACCCAAACACCACTGCACTACCCTAAACCATAAAACACTACCCCAGCATGACCCCCTACACTACACAAACACCACTGCACTACCCTAAACCCTAAAACACTACCCCAGCATGACCCTCTACACTACCCATACACCACTGCACTACCCTAAACCCTAAAACACTACCCCCAGCACAACCCCCTACACTACTGCACTACCCTAAACCCTAAAACACTACCCCCAGCACGACCCCCTACACTACCCAAACACCACTGCACTACCCTAAACCCTAAAACACTACCCCCAGCACGACCCCCTACACCACCCAAACACCACTGCACTACCCTAAACCCTAGAAAGAAACCCCCACCCCATGCCCAATCCCCCTTACCTCTCACTCCTCATGGTTCCTCTCTCCTCGTGGTGCCTGCTTCACGTCATCTCTGAGGGGCGGTGCACGTCGTTGTGAGGAAACAGAACAGCCTCTGTTTCCTTACAACGACATGGATCGTCTACATGTTTTTTAGAACGCATGGTCATTTACCATACATACCTTTACAACAAAATTTGTTGTAAAGGCATGCGTGGTAAATGACCATGCGTTCTAAAAAAATGCGTAGTAATGACTTCGTGATGTACAACGCATGCGTGGTAATGCATGCGTTATAATGGTATCGCAATGTAAAAATGTCGTTGTAACAGCTGTTTACCGATCGAAGCTGGCCCCTGTTCTTCAGTGAGACGTTTATTTGATTAATTAGGAGGAAGGAATGTGTTTTTTTTACCGAAAAGTGCATTCCCGGCTGTTGTATTGTGAAAGTGTCTGCGTGGCCTGGTTTCACTTCCGGTGAGAGAGTGGAAGAGTCTGTTTGGATCTAAAGGAGTTCTGTTGTTGGACGGGGCCGGCGCGACATGTCATCAGAAAACATAGCTAATGGAAAGCGTCCTCCCTGAAGTGTGGAGCAGTGCCATTAGAGGTCAACGAGTGTGCGTCCCACCGCAGTATGACCGTACCGCGAGACCCATGTGCTGCCTCCAGGGTACAGGAGGCAGAAGCGGCATCACAGGTCCTCTTGAAGACCGTTGTAGCACTAATTCTACATTTTGGTACTAGGGCATTTTAACTTCGTTGTTCCTGCCAGATACAAAGAGAAGATCCTGTGTTATTCAGTGCCCTCGTTACCTTTTTTGTGGGTTGTGGTGCTTGTCACTTCGCTGCCCCGCCGGTGCACACGACTGGGCACCCCACCTCGTGTGCCATCTGCAGGGCCTCTGCCCTCAGATCACTGGTTTCGGTTTCTGGAGTGGCAACATAAACAGTTGCTCCCAAAGGACTAGCCTGAACACTTAGGTGAATATCCCCTGCACCAGCATTCCACGGAAATTCTTTCCTAGCTCTCCCACGTCAACGAGCACGGCTCCGCTCGCGACAACGTATGATGTCATTGGAGCCATAAGAGGACCTCGTCGGCGTGCTGACGTCAGTTCCACCTATTTTTTCCGTGCCACCGAGGCAAACAGGGGACCGAGACATTTTCACATGTATACATAGTATAATAAATATATATATATTCACTGAAAAAACCATAGGTTTCAGGCACGTTATAGTTAGAAATTAGCATTTAAAAAACCTTAGAAATTCACTGAAAAAACCATAGGTTTCAGGCACGTTATAGTTAGAAATTAGCATTTAAAAAACCTTAGAAATTCACTGAAAAAACCATAGGTTTCAGGGGCGTTATAGTTAGTTGGACATTTTACTCGTGCAAAACCATAGAAATTCCCCCGTTATAGTTAGTTCAGCTAACTATAACTCGCGCGCCCGCAATGCATTGCTGATGACGTCACATATTACATCACTCATGACATGGTCAGTGACATCACTGATGACATTACTGATGACATCATCCAGTGAATGTGAGTTTTTCTGAAAATTAAATATGTTTTATATATGTATATCTCAAGGTCGATGGAAGAATAAATGGGTATATAAGTGTCTAAATGGATGATTTGTTTTTGTAAAATTGATTGTATAAGTGACTAAGTGTATCTTAGTGAATACATGGGTTAGTGAGTAATGTTTAAATATGAAAATATCTGTATCAGTCTCTCACTTTGTGCATAAGTGGCTACATGTGTTGGTGAGTAGCTACATGAGTGTCTATATGGGTTATTAGTTGGTTTTTTGAGTATCAGTATGAGTGTCTGAGTGTCTGTATGGTTCGGTGGGGGGTATTACTTAGTGCATAGATGCATGAATGAGTGACTCACTGTTTGTATGTGTTGAAGACAGCATGTGAGCAGGACTGTATAGGTGGATGAGTATGTGTATGGGTGTGTTAGTGAGTGAATGACTGTCTCAATAGTGTCTTTATGAGTAACTACATATGTTTTAAACTAGTATATGTGAGTATTGGTGTATATAAGTGAGTATATGTGAGAGTGAGAGATTGGAAGAGTTCCTGTACAAATAAGTAGGTGTTTCTATAAGTGATTGTTTAAGAGAGTAAGTATGTGCAAGTTTCTGCAGAAGTAAGTGTGGTAGTGTGTGTATAACTGTATATGCAAGTAAATGGATGTTTGATACTTTGTTTGCATGTGTGACTATGTGTGTGAGTAACTCTATGGATGAGTGGCCGTGTGTAACAGGATGTATAGGTGTATGAGTACATATGATGAGTGAGTACATGTATGAGTGACTGTATAGGGACTGTTGGTGAATGAGTGGATGTGTGTGTACATCTTTGAATTACTGAATAGGTGTGTTGTAACTGGTATTGGTATGTCCATTGTTTTGAAAATGTTAGTTTGTATTTGTGAGTGTGTGTATCAAACGTTATATTAGGGTGAGAGGAGGTCTGCCACTCTATCACAAGGATGATGTCATCAGTGATGTCATCAGTGATGTCATTTGAGATGTCATCAGTGATGTCATGAATGATGTCACTGACCATGTCATGAGTGATGTAATATGTGACTACATCAGCAGTGCATTGCGGGCGCGCGAGTTATAGTTAGCTGAACTAACTATAACGGGGGAATTTCTATGATTTTGTACGAGTGTAATGTCCAACTAACTATAACGCCCCTGAAACCTATGGTTTTTTCAGTGAATATATATATATATATTACCTACTGGCGGTCGCCAGTAGGTAGTTATAGTTAGAACCTAGTTTCCATAGGAAAAGCATTTATTGATTTGCTAATAACTTTAGGCGTCGTTTGACGAATCTTCCTGAAATTCTCCACAAAAAAGTCTATCCAGGTCAGCTCCTATCCTGAAAGTTTGGGGTGATTCGTCAAGCGGGGGCTGAGAAAAAGGGGGTCCCAAAACTCGTTTTCTCCATAGGAAATTTTGCGACGAGCTACAGCTCGAACTGCTGAACGGAATTACCCCAAATTTGGCAGAACGGTAGAGCTTGGTTCAGAAAGCGACCTTTTTTTTAAATGGTGTAAATCTGTTCAGTAGTTTTTGAGAAATTCAAAAAATAAGAGTCAAAAAATCAATTTCCCATAGGAAACTTTGTCCAGGGCTACAGCCGAAACTACTGAACGGAATTACTCCAAATTTGGTAGAAAGGTAGTGCTTGGATCAGAAAGCGACCTTTTTAAAAATGGTGTAAATCCGTTCAGTAGTTGCTGAGAAATTAGAAAAATAAAGGTTTCGATAGGTATAAAACAAGAGAAGGGGGCAGGGTAGAAAAACCCTGACCCACTAGGTCTGCTCAGGGGGTCCCAGGAGGACCCCCAGGGCCCAAAACATCATTTAAAAAAATAAAAAATAAAAATCGGCAAAATTTTGCGCTGGGGTCGCCGGTTCTCGCGTTTTATTTTAATGAGGCCCTTGGGTGGGCTAGGTTGCGGGGTATTTCTTAAAAAATAATAGCTTGGGCTCGCAGGGGTGGCGGGGGCCGCTGGGGCTTCACTTATGTTGGGAGGGGGTTGCGCGGCCCCCTTCTGGAGCCTTGTATGTGCTTGTAACTTTGGCGTCGTTTGACGAATCTTTATGAAATTATCCCAAAAATTTCTCTTTTTTGGATTAGCTCTTATATTGAAAGTTTGGGGGTGAATGTTGTAGGAGGGGCGGAGAAAAAAGAGGGTCCTAAAACGTGTTTTCTCCATGCAATTTCCATACGAAACTTTACAGAAGACTACAGGTGAAACTGCTGAACGGAATTACGCCAAATTTGGCAGGGAGAAAGGTGATGGTCCAGAAAGCACCTTTTGTTTAAATGATGGAAATCCGTTCAGTAGTTTTTGAGAAATATCAAATTTTACAGATATCGATATTTGAGAATTCTGACATGTGATTGGCTGAGGGGTTACAAGCAGCAGCTTGCGGCTTATTGGCTGTGAATGGTTGAACTGCAACACCTGATTACAGTGGAGCGGGTTGTGATGTCAGTGCATGTGGTGAAGTGAATGTAAAAATACCTCCGGGATTCTACCTGTTAATTACTTTTATTCCCGGTGATGCAGGGTATATTAAAAACAAGAGAGTGGATAATGTATTAAGTATACTGCTTGTAACTTAATATTATCCTTTGATGGTCGACATGTTTCAGCCCACTTAAAAAGTTGCTGGGGCTTTCTTCAGGACCTCTCATATAAAGTGCTTGGTGAGTGAAGTGAAAAAAGTGAGTGGTAAAAATAAACCACGTGTTAAAGCATTTTTAGTACTCGCCTGTTCCTGAGGACACCAAAATAGGTCATGCAGCGGTAGAGACCTTTTCACCAATATGTGACTTAAAAGGCTCCCCCCTCCCAGGACCAGATGTGTGAGCCAGTCATACTATTAGTGTACTAGCCCATTTTGAGGACCCTAAGTACGGTTAGTCCTCTTAGCATATACAGTACTCCTTAGCGCGAGTACTAAAAATGCTTTAACACGTGGTTTATTTTTACCACTCACTTTTTTCACTTCACTCACCAAGCACTTTATATGAGAGGTCCTGAAGAAAGCCCCAGCAACTTTTTAAGTGGGCTGAAACATGTCGACCATCAAAGGCTAATATTAAGATACAAGCAGTATACTTAATACATTATCCACTCTCTTGTTTTTAATATACCCTGGATCACCGGGAATAAAAGTAATTAACAGGTAGAATCCCAGAGGTATTTTACATTCACATTCCCTTCATCACATGCACTGACATCACAACCCGCTCCACTGTAATCAGGTGTTGCAGCACAGCTGAGTAGCATTCGGCTACTCAGCTGGGACCCGATGATGAAGCATGACACCAACCAGGTTGGTGTGTGAGGGTCTTCTAGACAAACTTTTAAGGTGCCAGACACCACTGTGTCAGATAGCCATATAGCTTGGCCATCTTAGTTGGTTTGATATTTCATTAAGGGACAAGGACGGCCGTCCACCAGTCCTAGCTCTCTCTTTTGTTTTTTTTGTGTGAATGGTTAAAACAAGGAAGTGTTGGCAGCCATTTTGTGATTTTACCTCTGCGAGGCAACACTGGCATCTGTGTCTGTGTGAGATATGCCTTTCAGGCTGCCTCTCCTCATATCACCAGGTCGCGGCTATTTCTTTAGAAGCCCGTCCGTCGGCTCGGAGCTCTGTGAGTCAGTCTGTCGTCATGACCCCCTACACTACCCAAAGACTACCCAAACACCCCTGCACTGTCGTAAACTCGAAAACACTACCCCAGCACGATCCCCTACACTACCCAAACACCAGTGCACTACCCTAAACCCTAAATCTACCCCCAGCACGACCCCCTACCCAAACACCACTGCACTACCCTAAACCCTAAAATACTACCCCCAGCACAACCCCCCTACACTACCCAAACACCACTGTACTACCCTAAAGCATAAAACAGTAGCAGTCCGTCGGCTTGCAGCTGTGCGTCTGCGAGCCGTTGTGTCCCTAGCTGTACATGTCCGAGTGAGTCCGTTAGGTGATAGGTGTGTGTCTGCTAGCAGGGCAGTTGGCCCGTTGGTGTCCCTTTGCGAGTTAGACTGGAGCTCTCCCTCTGCGAGCCAGCACGCTGGTGTGCGTTTGCGAGCCGACGGCCCGTAGCTCACACTGTGCGAGCCGAGCCGACGGCCCGTAGCTCTCCCTGTGCGAGCTGAGCCCACGGGCCGCAGGTGTCCCTCTGCGAGGCTGCTCGACGGCCCGCAGGTCTCCTTGTGCTAGCCGGATTGCAGCTGTCACTCTGCGAACCGATATTGGGAATATAAGGCGGCTCTAAAAGAGCCCTTGTGTTTATTAGTTGGAGCTACATATAAGTGCGGATGCACAGCTTCAGGTTATTCAGAAAAACTCGATTTCCCTGATCTGTGAAGTGTACTCCATCACTTCTGTAGATATCAGCCATATGAAAACGTATGTTGTTGTTGTAGATCGACCCCATTCTATGGTCTCTGAGGTATGCAGACACAGCTTTGTTGACATTCTTCCTAGATTTTTCAATCTGAGGACAAAATTGGTTTGACCATTTCCACTTCTGTCTTTGGCATATATTGGAATATACAAAGACAGTTTGAGGCAAAAGCAATATCAATTGTCGAAAGGTGTCCGTCATTAGCATTTCCAAACCTACCCCAGTCAATGTGCCTAGGTCGTTTCCACCACAGTGCACAATCATGAGGTCAGGGTGTTGGAGATGCAACCAGGTTTTAACCAAAGGCAACAATTGGTGCCACTTCAATCCTCTTTGTCCAAACCATTTAATGTCCACATTTTGTAAACCTAGGTCTAAGTCAATACGTCTCTGTTCTGCATACCTCTTGCCCCAGAAAACATAGCTATGTCCTACGATCCACACTAGCATTTTGAAGGTCTGGCTGGGAGGAATGGATAGATGTCTGTAGCTCATGCAGTCCGTTCGTAGAATAAGAGATATGTTTAATGATGGGGAACTACTTTTTTTTGCCATACAAAATGATACCTGATTGGGAGATGAAAAGCATTGTTTTTTAAAAGTAGGGTGCACATTCGTTTGGTGGAAAAGCATCTTTGTGATTGGTTAAGAAAAAGCAGTTTAAACGTGGAGTACATATCATAGGATAAAATTTGCTCAACTCAACCACACCTGCTACTTGCATTTGGAAGGCACTGTTCGAATTTAAAACAATTGTGAACTTTTAACCTGCACGTGCCGTTAAATGTTCGAGAAAATGTTGCAAAAAAATATTGTTAGGTTTAAAAAAATTGATGAACTTTTAACCTGCACGTGTTGTAGAATGTTCTAGAAAGTGTGTTGATAGAATACGTTGCACTTCTGACTTCTATGTGTCCTTGAATATTAAAAACTGTTTATATGGACATTTTTTTAAAAAAACAATAGAGAGAAGTTTTGAAACCTAAAAGAATCAAGGAACTATTCTAATTTGTTCATTACATGTATTTATGTGTGGAGCAACAAAATTACAGACACAACAGCACCAGGAAGAGGAAGAAGCAGGGAGTGGGGGACGGGGGAAGATGGCCACAATGGTACACATGCACAATTAAGTACAGCACAACTATAGACAAACCATGGCCAAAATGAAACACACCAACAAGGAGCACAAGTCACACAACCCGCCAACATCACACCACTGAACAAGCATAGAAGTGAAAACCACACTGCCGGAAAGGGAGAAGGGTGAACAAAAGCTCACATGAAGGGACATCTCACACACAATGCAGCACACACACATAGGAAGCAGAGTACACCAACATCCAACACAATGTTGTCCAAACACAAAGATTCGCACAATCGAACACAGGACACAAATGCACTCGCCTGAGGCGGATAAGCATCCAAAAGCGTCAGTACGAAACAGGCACATGAGAACGCATAAGTACAAACCCACAGTCCGGATGGGGTAGCAATTCACGTATGGCAGGCAGCCAGAGAGTCCGTGACACACACATTGGCATACAAATGAAGACACTACACATTTGGAGACAAGTGAAAATGTGGAAACTTAATCAAAAAAAGTGCGTGTCAGTACGGCCAAGTGTAGTGCCACGATATGCAGAGAAATGCAGCAGCATGGCTGAATAAGGAATGTAGGAAAACGTCCATGTTCACCTCGGGGTAGTCCATCACCAACACACGTCAGTGTCAAGCAGCGTTGGTTGTCTGCGCTTCGGACATGATTCGGCGCCAATGCAGCCATGTCCACTGTTGTTTTGGGACATGTGACCAGATGTACAACGTGCAATGATGCGGAGGGACACGTGCAATGTGGCACATCGAGTCGTGGTTGGAGGTACCTTGTCACTCGTCCATGAACGCGAGTGCAGCTGCGTAAGCCACTATCTCTAATGAGTGATGGTTGGCCACAATATTTGACATGTCGTCGACGTAATCCATCAGCTGACCGGGACAGATGTGCTGACTCCAACCACTGTACCCAATGTGCACCAAAGCAGAATCGGGAAGTGGGTCAATTTGCTCACTGCATACTACGACACGTGCAATCTCCCAGGCCCAGTTCCCAACATGCATGCCAAACATCCATGCATGCCATAAACGGGCATCACCATGACAGTCCTGGTCATGGGCCAACAGGGTGCGCACACACCTGTCGTAATCCATGTCAGCTACCCACTCGTTGGAGAGGCACATGTCCATGCACCACTCGGATAGGCACGTGCGACATTGCAATACAGGTTGAACGCAGGTGACGTCCACAATGCGGAAGCACAGCCGGTAAGTGATCCGCAGTACTGCCAAAGGCAGTGCACCCAGGACATGCAGCAGACGTGCAAGGTATAGGTGGACGTGCATGGAGTCGACCATGTGTTCGGGATGCTCTGCCATTGCGTCAGTGGCTCTGCTTGTAGCTGCACTGGCTTGCCGTGTGCCAGTCTTGTGGATGAAATGGCACAGCTTGGTGCAATGAGCCGGGTCTGTGTGCAATGGGTGCAGGGCAGGGGTGTGGTGGGAGTACGTGTGAAGGCCATTTCACGCACGCTAACTACGACGAAGGACTTTTGAGTGTGGGATGTGTACTCGTTGTTCTCAAATTGGGCAGTGCGTAGCGTGGGAGACGGATGCAAATATTATCGTATCTGTCAGGGGGGGCTGGCCACTTGCAAGTTCCTTCTCGGAGCAGCAGATGTGCTACTGCAAGATAGCTCAGACAAAGAACCTTTCATCTCTACAGTAAGTTCTCCAGCTGCATTCATACAGGATGTGTACAAAGGCCGGTCGTGGGTGTTGTGGGATGTCTGCGACCCTGGTCATCATGGATGAGATGCCCAGCACGTGGCACATGGGCGGGTTCACTGTGTGTTACGTTGCCAAACAGCTGCTCCTCCCTCCCACGAGCCCCCACACTTTTGTACGGTGCACTGTTGTATCCCGTGCACTCCTACGGCACACCATTGTAATGCCTATTCGCGCATGTCCTGCGGCATTCCAACCACACGGTGAGACTGCAGTTTGGAGGTGGTGCATGCCACTGTACAACATCGACTGCTGCGGCCCTTGTGGCGGCCACACCAGAACACAGAGACACACTTACCGCACTTCCTGAACACAGACATGTCCGAGACACCCCGTTCCCCTTGCCGGATAGGCAGACCCCTGCGCTGACCTGTGTACGCCGGACCAGCACACGCCGCTTGTGCATGCAGGAGGATGCGTGCGTAGCTACATGTCCAGGCTCACTGCCAATGCTGAGGTGACATGGTAACGTCCGCTGACACTGTGATGTTGCAGGGCCGGTGCCTATCATGCTAACACAATGACCACACGGACACACTTGCTCAGATGCGGGTTCGGGGGGCGTTGGCGGTCCTGGGGTTGTTGCGATGAGTGTTGTGGACCTCATGGGTATCCGTGTTTCATGCTCATTGACTGTATGGCACCTGTGGGTGTTTCGGTGTGGCTCTTGGCTGTGTTCCCTTTCATGCTGCAGGTAGTCGTCCTGCTTAACACCAGCAGAAAGCAGGTGTAAAATCCCTGGTGCTAACGCGGCTTATCGTCGGAATTTGTTTCGCATCGCAGTTGTTGTCAAAGTTGTGATGTGGTTTTTTCGTGTACAGAAAAATAAACGAACTGGGCAGTGTATCCCGTCAAGATCCAGCACCTGACCCACTATTCCCAATCAATATAAATACAATGACATTTCTTGATTGATTTTGTGTGTACACTGTAAGTGCACCCACTACCACAGTGCAATTCAATACAGGATTTTAGTATTTAGAATAAATCGCAAAGGTGCGCCTCGTGTCTTTTTGCACGCGAACGCCTACTCTGCATTTCATTATCAGCACTTTAATGCAACTAAAGTTGAGATAAATATAACACAATATTCAGAAGCTGGTGCAATCTGCAGACATCACCAGTATTCCCGTGATAACTGCCCCAAAATTTAACACCATGGTGGACACCACGAAATAACAGTAATAAGAACGAGAAAGAGTCACACAGCACTTAAGTAACAACCAAAAACTTTATTGAATTTTTTTTTTTTAATCAAACTTTCTTTTTTCGTAGACGTGTATATATAAAGGATAAACTAAATTTAACAAACTGAACACAAAACAACAAGGCGGAAGACTCCTGTCGGGGCCATGAATGTCGACGACACAGCCTGGAAAATAAAGCACAAAATAAGGACGTGTGTAATGCGCATATCAAAGGAGTGAGACACAGAGAAGGAAAAAAAAGCCAGAGAGAAAAAGAGAGGGAAGGAAAGAAAGGGAGTGAGAAAGGGAGAAGGGAGATAGAGAAAGAGAAAGAGAAGAAAAGGAAGGAAGAGAGTGAGAGAGAGTGAAGAGAGGGAAGAGAGGGAAGTGAGAGAGAGAGAGAGATACTGCCGCCCCTGTGCATCCATGACCAAATAATTACCTGCTGCCACCGAAGTGTCTACCAGTGGGCACTCCACGTGCCCGCCAAAGCTCCGCGGCCCGGCAGATCTCACAGATGTCGCTGAGTCCTGAGTCATGAATGGCAGAGACCACATCAGCTTCTCCGCGGCCCGGCAGATCTCACACATGTCGCTGAGTCCTGAGTCATCAATGGCGGAGACCTCATCAGCTTTTGGTGCCGCTAACCCTGTGCAACGCAAGTCAGCGCCACGTGGTAGTAGGCCACTGACGGCCATACAATTTAGGGTGCGACTAACCCTGTGCAACTCAAGTCCGCGCCACGTGGTCGAAGGCCCCTGACGGCCACATCAGCTTCGGGTGGCACTAACCCTGTGCAACTCAAGTTCGCGCCACGTGGTGGTAGGCCCCTGACGGCCACATTAGCTTCGGGTGGCAGTAACCCTGTGCAACTCAAGTCTGCGCCACGTGGTGGTAGGCCCGTGATGGCCACATCAGCTTCGGGTGGCAATAACCCTGTGGAACTCAAGTCCGCACCACGTGGTAGTAGGCCCCTGACGGCCATAGAGCTCAGCGCAACTTTTCATGAGTCTTTATGATTGCGACCCGTGGAGCATCCGCCATCCAGTCGCCACCGGCAATAAAGGATGAGACGTTGTGGATCCATTATATTTGTGTGGTCACATGGCCTGTGACGCATGTGCCGGATGGGTGTGGTGTGTGTGCAAACCTGCCCTCAGGGAGTGGCCGTGACATGTTGACAACTAGACCACTGACCTGCACACCAACAGCGAGTACGCCTGCGACAGGTAGCTATGTGGGGGGTGTGAAAACGTGTTTTCTCAATGGATTTTCCATAGGAAACTTTAGACAAGGCTACAGGTCAAACTGCTGAACGGAATTACGCCAAATTTGGCAGGGAGAAAGGTCTTGGTCCAGAAAGCGCGCTTTCTCGCATCGAGTGAAAATATAAAAGAAAGGTCTCGGGGGCAATTTAATATACCGGAGCTCTGTTTCTGCGAGATAACTCATTCACGCTCCGTCTGCCCAACATCACCACTTCGCAGCTATGCCGTTAGAAGCCAGTCCGTCGGCTCGCAGCGCTCTACGTTTGCGAGCTAGTACGCTACTGTGCCTGTACCTCTGCGAGGTACTACGCTGATGTTCCTTTGGGAGCGGACGGGTCGTAGTACTACATGTGCGAGTTGAGCGGACGGGCAGCAGTTGTCCCTCTGCGAGCCTGGGTGCGAACTGTTCATAACTCACACTACATAAGCATTGAAAAACCATTTTGTGATTTAGTCCGTCAGCTGGCATCTGTCCGAGGCATTTCTGAAAACATATCGGAGTTCTTTCTGTGTGAGATACCCCTTTCACGCTGCCTCTCCCCACATCAGCAGGTAACGCACCCTCTTCCCACATTACCAACATACCCCCAACAACCTTCTTGGGCCCGGAGGTGTCCCTGTGCGGTTGGACAAACAAGAATCTTAGTCATGTATAGGTTTACATATAAAACATTTTATTTAAAGAAAACAACAACAAATAAAACTGAAGGGAGTCTGGTGCTGTGGTCGCTGCCACGAAGTTCGGGTCACTGCCATTCAGGACTCAGGACACAGTTCCACATGTGGGATTGGCTTGTGTTGAACAGGGTTAGTGGCACCACGTGTCGCCGGCTTGTGTTGAACAGGGTTAGTGGCACCACGTGTCGCGGCTTGCGTTGAACAGGGTTAGTGGTACCATATGTCGCAGGCTTGTGTTGAACAGGGTTGGTGGCACCACGTGTCGCGGCTTGTGTTGAACAGGGTTAGTGGCACCACGTGTCCAAAGTTGGAATTGCGAGCTCTGCTGCCCGCAGTGTAGACTGCTAATGAGTGTTCGTTTGCACTTGAAAATGAATTTGGTGATTGTACTAAAGCTATAACTGATATAAAAAATGTTCTTGAAGAAAGGATACTAAAAGGATATTATGTAGATTTTAGGCCTGTGATAGTTACTTGCATAGTGGACTCTGTAATTAATGAATCAATACTTAATTTTAATTGTGAGCCCTACTGACCGCAGTGTAGGTTTATCATGAAAAGATGAAATAAGTATAGAATACACTGACGAAGTGTTGTATTTTCTGAGTACAATCTTCTTGTTAGAAATTAGCATTTAAAAATCGAATTGCGAGCTCTGCTGCCCGCAGTGTAGACTGCTATTGAGTGTTTGTTTGCACTTGAGGATGAATTTGGTGATTGTACTAAACTATAACTGATATAAAAAAAGTTCTTGAAGCAAGGATACTAAAAGGATATTATGTGGGGTTTAGGACTGTGATAGTTACTTGCCTACAGGACTCTGTAGTTAATGAATCAAGAAATAATTTTAATTGTGAGCCCTGATGACCGCAGTGTAGGCCAGAGGTAGCGGTCAGCAAGGGCCCATAGCCACGTGGCGTTGATTTGAGGTGCACAGTTAGTGGCACCAGAAGCATTGAGACTGTATGAGCCTGTGATGATGCTTGGTGCGCACTGGGAGCAATGTGTCTTGCCTACTGGTCTGCGTCATGTGCAATCGGGACTCTATGTGAATTGTGAGGCCTGCTGACCGTAGTATAGGCCAGAGGTAACGGTGAGCAAGGGCCCACAGCCACTTGCATATGTTGGTGGCCCCACCGGCCTGCGTAGTTCAGGTTCAGTGGCACCACGTGTCGCCGGCCTTCCATATGCAAATACCCGTCACTAATCGAAGGGAGTCTGGTGCTGTGGTTGCTGCCACGGACATGGGGTCACTGCCATTCAGGACTCAGGACACAGTTACACATGTGGGATCGGCTTGTGTTGAACAGGGTTAGTGGCACCACGTGTCGCCGGCCTTCCATATGGAAATATGCCTCACTGATCGAAGGGAGTCTGGTGCTGTGGTTGCTGCCACGGACTTGGGGTCACTGCCATTCAGGACTCAGGACACAGTTACACATGTGGGATCGGCTTGTGCTGAACAGGGTTAGTGGCACCACGTGTTGCCGGCCTTCCATATGGAAATATGCCTCACTGATCGAAGGGAGTCTGGTGCTGTGGTCGCTGCCACGGACTTGTGGTCACTGCCATTCAGGACTCAGGACACAGTTACACATGTGGGATCGGCTTGTGTTGAACAAGGTTAGTGGCACCACGTGTCGCCGGCTTGTGTTGAACAGGGTTAGTGGCACCACGTGTGGCTGCTTGTGTTGAACTGGGTTAGTGGCACCACGTGTCCAAAATTCGAATTGCGAGCTCTGCTGCCCACAGTGTAGACTGCTAATGAGTGTTCGTTTGCACTTGAAGATGAATTTGGTGATTGTACTAAAGCTATAACTGATATAAAAAATGTTCTTGAAGCAAGGATACTAAAAGGATATTATGTAGATTTTAGGCCTGTGATAGTTACTTGCCTACTTGACTCTGTAATTAATGAATCAAGACTTAATTTTAATTGTGAGCCCTGATGACCGCAGTGTAGGCCAGAGGTAGTGGTCAGCAAGGGTCCACAGCCGCGTGGCGTTGACTTGAGCTGCACAGAGTTAGTGGTACTTGAAGCACTTAGCGTGTGCGCAGTCAGCGATGATGCGTGGTCCGGGCTGGCTGCACTGGTAGCAATGTCTGTTGCCTACTGGACTGCATCATCTGCAATCGCGAGTCGCTCTGAATTGTGAGCCCTACTCACCGCAGTGGAGGCAGGAGGCAGCGGTGAGGAAGGGCCCACAGGCACGTGTTGTTGACTTGAGCAATGTCTCTTGCCTACTGGACTGCTTCATCTGCAATCTCGACTCCATCTGAATTGTGAGCCCTACTGACCGCAGTGTAGGCCGGAGGCAGCAGTCAGGAAGGGCCCACAGCCATGTGTTGTTGACTTCAGCAATGTCTCTTGCCTACGGGACTGCGTCATCTGCAAACGAGACTCGATCTGAATTGTGAGCCTTGCTGTCCGCAGTGTATATCGAAGGCAGTAGTTTGTACAGACATAAGTCCGCGGTGCTGTGCCGCTGGGGGATTGTGTGGCGGAAGCCAGCGATCGGCTGAGGAGGCTGGCGGTCATGTTGGCGGCCTCGTGGCAGGGTGAGGGGCACCGCCCTGGCAGACGCTTTGGCCTTCCCACAAGTGAACCACGCCCAGAGCTCTGGCCTATTTATTCACACTCCTACGCTGAAGTGGCGTACGTCGGACCAGCCCACTCCGGTTACGCTTATGCTTACAGGGGGGGACGACACAGCTACATGTCTGAGATCTTCCCTAGTGTTTGACGTAACATGGTTAGGTCCCCTGTCCACAACACCACAAGCACCAGTAGTATTTGTGCACATGGAGAGGTGTGTGTTCTGCATACTGAGATGTGTCCAGCACATCACCGCTACACTTTGCATTGTGTGCATTGTTAAACATGGGTGAATTGCTTCCTTCACATATAGTTTGTTCACACCTGTCCCAATATTCAGCTATTGTGTGGCTGAGGGGCCATGCCGTTTTCGGAAAGTTCGCTGTCTTGTTCTGCGCTGCCTCGGTGGTAGAGGGGGGGGCCTGGGGGTGGTGGTGGTGGGTGTTGTGGTGTTCTTGGGTGTCGGAGCTGCTTGATCAGTAGGTCTATGACATGTGTTGGTCTTCAGATGTGGCTCTGGGCTGGACTTCCTTTCATACTGTATGTAGTTGTTTAATATTTAAAAAACAAGAAGACATTATATAGTTTAAATAACAAATAAAAAAAATTACAGTAGGGAGAGGGGTGGTACGGGGGGGGAGGTCCTGAGGGTTGTGGCAGTGGGTGTTGTGTCCTTCTTGGGTGTCAGAAAAAACTATAGGTTAAATAAACATTATAATTAGAAGTTAGCATTAAAAAAAACATTGAAATTCACTGAAAAAACCATAGGTTTCAGGCACGTTATAGTTAGAAATTAGCATTTCAAAAACCTTTGAAATTCACTGAAAAAACCATAGGTTTCAGGCACGTTATAGTTAGAAATTAGCATTTCAAAAACCTTAGAAATTCACTGAAAAACCATAGGTTTCAGGGACGTTATAGTTAGTTGGACATTTCACTCATACAAAACCATAGAAATTCCACCGTTATAGTTAGTTCAGCTAACTATAACTCGCGCCCCGCAATGCAGTGCTGATGACGTCACATATTACATCATTCATGACATGGTCAGTGACATCACTGATGACATCACTGATGACATCTCAAATGACATCACTGATGACATCATCCATGTGACAATCTGATGTACCTCGTCACACACTAATATAACCTTTGATACACTCACTGTAAAATACAGACTACCATTTTCGATACCATTGACACACTAACACCAGTTACTACGTACCCACTCAGTGATTCCTAGGTCTAGACACACATCTACCCATTCACCCATACAATCAGTCATACATGCAGTCACTGATCAATAGAACACTATCAAATGCACTCATACACCTATATAGACATTGACACACCAGCACTCATCCTTGTCAGTTATGTACTCATCCTAGTCACTCATGCAAAGAATCAATCACAGTTCCATTTACTCACCTACACAGTTATACACACACCACCTCATTTATTCATACAGATAGTAACACATACTTAGTCTCTTATATAATCACTAATACAAGTATACACTCATACATACAGCCACTCTCACAATCACTGACTCTCACGTATAGTCATTTCTATACACCAACTCTCACATACACTGCCTTTTATATATGTACTTAGTTGGACATGTGCACTGAGACATCGATTCACTCACCAAGACGCCCATACACACACTTACCCACCCATACAACTGTTTCCACATGCACTCTTAAACTCATACACCCTGTCAATCAACCACTCACACATCTATGCACAGTCACACCCCCCGACCCAACCACACACACACTCAGTCTCTTATACAAATACGCAGGCAACTAATCAATAACCCATATAGACATTGATGTAGCTACTGACCAACCGATGCAGCAGCTTACACAACAACAGACAGAGTGATACAGACATTCACACACTTTAGACACTAACCCATGTATTCAGTAAGATACATTTAATCATTCACTTAAACAGTCAGTCACACACCTACTAAATCCTCCATCCAGACACTTATACATCCATTCATTCTTTAATACAGCTTGGTATATATATAATACATATTTAAATGTTAAAGAAAGCTACATTCACTGGATGATGTCATCAGTGATGTCATCAGTGATGTCATTTGAGATGCCATCAGTGATGTCATCAGTGATGTCACTGACCATGTCATGAGTGATGTAATATGTGACGTCATCAGCAGTGCATTGCGGGCGCGCAAGTTATAGTTAGCTGAACTAACTATAACGGGGGAATTTCTATGGTTTTGTATGAGTGAAATGTCCAACAAACTATAACGTCCCTGAAACCTATGGTTTTTTCAGTGAATATATATATATATATATATATATATATATATATATATATATATATATATATATATCAAATTACACTCCCTTGTGCCCTGGACGCACAAGAACAGGTACAGACAACTTCATTTGCTGGTGCCAGATATTCCTTTATTTATTAAAAGTTATGTGCAAGTCTCCTTCATGACGGGTTTCGGGCCTCTTGGCCCTTGGTCACATGCATATATATATATATATATATATATATATATATATATATATATATATATATATATATATATATATATATATATATATATATATACACACAAATATTACATATACATATATGTTTATGTATATATATATGTATGTATATATATGTGTGTGTGTATATATATATTAACACAATCCCCTCCAATCCTCCAAAACATCGGGCGCGGACACCAATTTTACTGCTCACAAAAATGTATTTAAAAAATGCTGTTATGACGCATTTCGGCCAGTCCTGGCCTTGATCACATACGCGCTATGTTTTTAGAAGACAGACTTAAATACACCACATGATGTGTATACATAGACAAGATACTGTGCAAATCACCGCAAAAGTGCAAAATCTTTTCTGTGTTCTTCGTTTTTTTTGCAAAACATGCAATATATATAAAAGTGTAAATAAATATTGGTACATCACTGTTACCATATTGAGAGGGCTGGTTAAATCGATACACAAAAATCTTATTAAAAAAAAGCGACTTCCTATTGAATGACTGTTTTGAAATGCAAGTTTAGGCAAATTTAAAGAGTTTGAAAATGTCATTCTCGGCATGCCAATAATAAAGGATCATTTTCCATCAATCTTTACTTACACCCTTTATAGATCTTTATCATTGATTAAAGGCTATTGCTTTTTCTCCATATGGTAACCCCATACAATTGTGGAAACCATTACCACGACAATTTAAATCTTACTGGATAGATCCATTTATGTTCAATTATTAGTGGGTCACAGTCAAAAATCAGTATAGCCTCCGTCACTTATCTATAACAGCAATGTTCAATTCTAAAAATCAATTCAGTCCACATCTCGAAATTCCATAAAATGGCTTCCCAAACCCAAACTATTAAATAACATTCAATTCCAAACATAATCAGTTCTAAGATTCTACAATCAAATCACATCTAAAGTTGTGTTAATTTCAATCACAGCCCTCATGTAAAGTGCTTAAGTGCAGAAAACAAAATAAACCCACATCATGTGATTAAAGTGCTTAATAAGGAAATAAATGCATAGGGAAACGAAGCACTGAAATTATTTAAGGGAGAGACTAATTAATCTATTGAACATTATATTGCCTATACCTTATATCAAGGCAATAATGAAAATGTGTAGAAGTCATATTCTTGGTTTACGCAATTAGGTGATCTAGAATCAAGAATAAAAATATATTTAGTCTCCAACCTCCTCAACATACGTTCTTGGTTACCGCCCCTTACCGTTTTTTTGGATTGAGTCAATGACAAAATATTTGATGTAATTCAGATTACTATTGTGTTTCTCAGCAATGTGGTGTGCAACAGGGTAATTCTGGTCCACATTCGTGATCGCCCTAAAATGTTGATTGAAGGATTCTCTGGTGGACCTGTAATTTGGTGCTTCCTACATATTTCAGTTTACAGTCACACTCCAAACCATAAACTGCATATTCAGTTTTACAGCTGAATGTGTCTCTGATTTTCTGGGGTTTTTCCTTATATGGTGTGGAGTACTCATGGATGTTTTTACCAAATTTACAGGCCCTGCATGTCGAACACTTACAAAAACCATTTCTTGGTTGTAGCCAACTTCTTTTCTCTACAACCTCTGGGCTACTCTTAATTAGGGCATCTCTCATATATGGAGCCTTCCTAAATGCAATAGATGGTACTATATATATATATCTATATATATATATATATCTATAGATATATATATATCTATAGATATATATATATCTATAGATATATATATCTATATATATATATATATATCTATATATATATATATCTATATATTATCTATTGGCGGTCGCCAGTAGATAGTTATAGTTACAACCTATTATCCATAGGAAATCCGCGACATTCTATTTGAAATAACTCTCTTGCCGGTTGACGTATCTTCGCAAAATTTTCAAACTTTATGGCCCGCTCCGGTCCGCTCCTACCCTGAAAGTCTCGGGGGATTCGTCAAGCGGGGGCCGAGAAAAAGGGGGGTCCCAAAACGCGTTTTCCCCATGCAATTTTCCATAGGAAACTTTAGACACGGCTACAGCTCGAACTGCTGAACGGAATTACACCAAATTTGGCAAAGAGGTAGTTCTTGGTTCAGAAAGAACCCTTTTGTTAAATGGTGTAAATCCGTTCAGTAGTTGCTGAGAAAATCAAAAGTAAAAAGATAGTGATATCTAGGGCCGCGGATCCTCCCGAGCACGAGCTGGATGTTAATTGGTTGTCAGCTGGCTGTCAACATTCCGATTCAGGAAATGTTGGCAGCCATTTTGTCCCTCGGTAGAACCGAGGGACAGAAACAAGTGCGCAAAGCGCACAAAGGGGGCAGGGTAGAAACACCCTGACCCCCTAGGTCTGCTCAGGGGGTCCCACAAGGACCCCCTGGGCAAAAAAAAAAATTAAAAAAAAAAAGAATCGGCAGGATGCGCTCAGGGAGCGCGAACCCTGCCGAAAAAAATCGAAGCGCGGTCTCCCGCGCTTCGATGTTAATTGCCCCCGGGTGGGCCAAGTCCTGGGGGCATGCTGGGGGGGTTAATTTTATGTGTGGGGGGCCTCTAAGGGCTTCTCCAAGCCCCGGGGACCACCACCCCCCGGGGCTTTATGTATAATGAAGCGGGAGGGCTCTGAGCCCTCCCGCAGCCCCGGGGACCACCACCTCCCCGGGGCTTCTTTTTAAATTAAGAACCTGTGTGGGGGCTCCAGCCCCCACACGCCCCGGGGACCACCACCTCCCCGGGGCACTAAGAAAATTAAAATGGGGGTCCGTTTTGGACCCCCAAGCCCCGGGGACCACCACCTCCCCGGGGCTGTGCACTGAATGGGAGGGGGCCGCGCGGCCCCCCTCCTGGAGCCCTTGATGGCCCTGGGGACCACCACCCCCAGGGCCGGCTCCTGCAGTGTCCCGGGTGCCTACCCCCGGTACACTGCTGTTTGCAATGACAGGGACGGGAGCCTCGCGGCTCCCGTCCTGTCATTGCAAACTTGCTTTGGATATTGGAAGAGAGAGCAGGAAACCTGCTCTCTCTTCCAATATCCAGCCGACAGCTTTCCACATGGGGAGCAGCATGTTAGCTGCTCCCCATGTGTGAGCAATGCCGGCTCCCGTAGGACACGGGGAGCCGGCGGGACTGTGGGGGTTTGGGGACCCCCACAGTCCCCAACGAGAGGCCAGGCCCCGGGGGATGGGGTCCCCGGGGCCATAAGTGGCCACGGAGGGGGCCACGCAGCCCCCTCCCCAAAGGAAAAAAAAAAAAAAAAGTGCAAGGCCGGCCCCGGGGGATGGGGTCCCCGGGGCCTTAAATGGCCTGAGGAGGGGGCCACGCAGCCCCCCTCCAAATAAGAAAAAAGAGGCCATGCCCCGGGGATGGGGTCCCCGGGGCCAATACAGGCCCAGGGAAGGGGGCCACGCGGCCCCCTTCCCGTTTTTTTTTATTTTATTTTAATAATAAAAAAGGGGTAAGGCCCTGGGGGATGGGGTCCCCAGGGCCTAAAAATAGGGAAAAGGAAGGGGGCCACACAGCTCCCCTTCAGGGGGAAAAAAAAAAAACGATCGGGCCCGCAGGCCCCGCCCTTCCTTCACCACTCTGCAAACGCGCCCTGGCGCGTTTGCAGAGGGGGAACGAATTCCCCTTGAATACTGGGGTCCCTGGGGCCAACTAGCCCACCAGGAACCTCCAGTATGCGCCAGGGGCTGCCTTGCAGAGAGGTGTACAGAGGCCACGCCCTTTTACACCTCTCTGCAACGCAGCTCTGTGGCGCTTTTGGAGGTATATGGTGGGCTAGTTGCACCCCAGGGACCCTCAGGATTCAAGGGGAGTTAATCCCCGACTTAAAACGCGCCACGGGGCGCGTTTGCACAGTGGTGAAGGGAGGGGCGGGGCTTCAGGTGACATGTGTGCAAACAGGCCCCGTGGCTCATTTTAAGATGGGGAATTAAATCCCCTCAATCCTGAGGGTCCCTGGGGCCAACTAGCCCAACAGGTACGTCCAGAAAGCGCCACAGAGCTGCGTTGCAGAGAGGTGTAAAAGGGGTGTGGCCTCTGTACATGTCTCTGCAACGCAGCCCCTGGCGCATACTGGAGGTTCCTGGTGGGCTAGTTGGCCCGTAGGGACCCTCATGATTCAAGGGGACTTAATCCCCCAACTTAAAACGCGCCACGGGGCGCGTTTGCACAGATGTTACCTCAGGCCCCGCCCCTCCCTTCACCATTGTGCAAATATTCCTCTAAAATCAGCCGAAATCCGAATTCTGATTTACTCACCTGTTATCAGGAGAGACCTCAGTGCTGCATCTTTCAGCCCAGTACTGGTCCTGAAAAGTAATTTTAACCGTACTTACCGGTAACTTGAATTTCCTTCATAGGCTAACATTGACTGGTTTCACTTGGAAATTCTTCTAAGTGTGGAGTTTTGGAACTTTAAAATATTCCTCTAAAATCAGCCGAAATACGAATTCCGATTTACTCACCTGTTATCAGGAGAGACCTCAGTGCTGCATCTTTCAGCCCAGTACTGATCCTCAAAAGTAATTTTAACCGTACTTACCGGTAACTTGAATTTCCTTCATAGGCTAACATTGACTGGTTTCACTTGGAAATTCTTCTAAGTGTGGAGTTTTGGAACTTTAAAATATTCCTCTAAAATCAGCCGAAATACGAATTCCGATTTACTCACCTGTTATCAGGAGAGACCTCAGTGCTGCATCTTTCAGCCCAGTACTGATCCTCAAAAGTAATTTTAACCGTACTTACCAGTAACTTGAATTTCCTTCCATAGGATATCATTGCCTGCTTTTTGCTGAAAAAGTTTCTAAGTGTTGATTTTTGAAACATACAAATATTCCTCTAAAATCAGCCGAAATCCGAATTCTGATTTACTCACCTGTTATCAGGAGAGACCTCAGTGCTGCATCTTTCAGCCCAGTACTGGTCCTGAAAAGTAATTTTAATCGTACTTACCAGTAACTTGAATTTCCTTCCATAGGCTAACATTGACTGGTTTCACTTGGAAATTCTTTTAAGTGTGGAGTTTTGGAACTTTAAAATATTCCTCTAAAATCAGCCGAAATACGAATTCCGATTTACTCACCTGTTATCAGGAGAGACCTCAGTGCTGCATCTTTCAGCCCAGTACTGGTCCTGAAAAGTAATTTTAATCGTACTTACCAGTAACTTGAATTTCCTTCCATAGGCTAACATTGACTGGTTTCACTTGGAAATTCTTCTAAGTGTGGAGTTTTGGAACTTTAAAATATTCCTCTAAAATCAGCCGAAATCCGAATTCGATTTACTCACCTGTTATCAGGAGAGACCTCAGTGCTGCATCTTTCAGCCCAGTACTGATCCTCAAAAGTAATTTTAACCGTACTTACCGGTAACTTGAATTTCCTTCATAGGCTAACATTGACTGGTTTCACTTGGAAATTCTTCTAAGTGTGGAGTTTTGGAACTTTAAAATATTCCTCTAAAATCAGCCGAAATACGAATTCCGATTTACTCACCTGTTATCAGGAGAGACCTCAGTGCTGCATCTTTCAGCCCAGTACTGATCCTCTAAAAGTAATTTTAACCGTACTTACCAGTAACTTGAATTTCCTTCCATAGGATATCATTGCCTGCTTTTTGCTTGAAAAGTTTCTAAGTGTTGATTTTTGAAACATACAAATATTCCTCTAAAATCAGCCGAAATCCGAATTCTGATTTACTCACCTGTTATCAGGAGAGACCTCAGTGCTGCATCTTTCAGCCCAGTACTGGTCCTGAAAAGTAATTTTAATCGTACTTACCAGTAACTTGAATTTCCTTCCATAGGCTAACATTGACTGGTTTCACTTGGAAATTCTTCTAAATGTGGAGTTTTGGAACTTTAAAATATTCCTCTAAAATCAGCCGAAATACGAATTCCGATTTACTCACCTGTTATCAGGAGAGACCTCAGTGCTGCATCTTTCAGCCCAGTACTGGTCCTGAAAAGTAATTTTAATCGTACTTACCAGTAACTTGAATTTCCTTCCATAGGCTAACATTGACTGGTTTCACTTGGAAATTCTTCTAAGTGTGGAGTTTTGGAACTTTAAAATATTCCTCTAAAATCAGCCGAAATACGAATTCCGATTTACTCACCTGTTATCAGGAGAGACCTCAGTGCTGCATCTTTCAGCCCAGTACTGGTCCTGAAAAGTAATTTTAATCGTACTTACCAGTAACTTGAATTTCCTTCCATAGGCTAACATTGACTGGTTTCACTTGGAAATTCTTCTAAGTGTGGAGTTTTGGAACTTTAAAATATTCCTCTAAAATCAGCCGAAATCCGAATTCCGATTTACTCACCTGTTATCAGGAGAGACCTCAGTGCTGCATCTTTCAGCCCAGTACTGATCCTGAAAAGTAATTTTAACCGTACTTACCGGTAACTTGAATTTCCTTCATAGGCTAACATTGACTGGTTTCACTTGGAAATTCTTCTAAGTGTGGAGTTTTGGAACTTTAAAATATTCCTCTAAAATCAGCCAAAATACAAATTCCGATTTACTCACCTGTTATCAGGAGAGACCTCAGTGCTGCATCTTTCAGCCCAGTACTGATCCTGAAAAGTAATTTTAACCGTACTTACCGGTAACTTGAATTTCCTTCATAGGCTAACATTGACTGGTTTCACTTGGAAATTCTTCTAAGTGTGGAGTTTTGGAACTTTAAAATATTCCTCTAAAATCAGCCGAAATACGAATTCCGATTTACTCACCTGTTATCAGGAGAGACCTCAGTGCTGCATCTTTCAGCCCAGTACTGATCCTCAAAAGTAATTTTAACCGTACTTACCGGTAACTTGAATTTCCTTCATAGGCTAACATTGACTGGTTTCACTTGGAAATTCTTCTAAGTGTGGAGTTTTGGAACTTTAAAATATTCCTCTAAAATAAGCCGAAATACGAATTCCGATTTACTAACCTGTTATCAGGAGAGACCTCAGTGCTGCATCTTTCAGCCCAGTACTGATCCTGAAAAGTAATTTTAACCGTACTTACCAGTAACTTGAATTTCCTTCCATAGGATATCATTGTCTGGTTTTCAGCAGAAAAGTTTCAAAGTGTCGATTTTCACAAACTACAAATATTCCTAAAAAATCGCCTGTATGACTTAAACGCATTCTTTCAACTGTTTACAGGAGATGCACCAGTGCTGGATCCAGGATCCAACACTGAGTAAGAAAAAGTAACGATAACAGTTTTTAACTTCTAAGTGAATTTCCTTCCATAGGATAACATTGGTGATTCTATGAGAAAAGTTTCTAAGTGTGAACTTTTAAAGTACAATAATATTCCTTAAAAATCACGACTGTAACCAAAACGCTTTTACTCAACTGTTTACAGGAGATGTCCCAGGACTGAATCTAGGATCCAGTAATGTGGTTAGAAAAGTAATCCATAAAGTAACTAATTGCATTTAACTAGAAATTCACATTAAGCTGAATGTTGCATTGTGTTTGAAAATGTGTTGCCCATTGCAACAACTGTAACTACTGTACTTAAAAGTCTATTGCCTATGTGCAAAGTAATTAAACTAAAGTAATTCATTCTGAGAAAGTATTTTTGTAATGTAATGTATAATGTAATTACAATGTAATTTAAAAAATAAAATATGTAAAAAAAAATTGTTTCTAAAAAATTTGGAAATCAGTATGAAAATTTTGTATATAACAATTAATACATTTAAAAATTGTCATTTACAAATCCTTTGAAATTCACTGAAAAAACTGTAGGTTTCAGACATGTTATAGTTACAAATTAGCATTTAAAAAACCTTTGAAATTCACTGAAAAAAACCATAGGTTTCAGGGACGTTATAGTTACAAATTAGCATTTAAAAACCTTTGAAATTCACTGAAAAAACCATAGGTTTTAGGGACAGTTATAGTTAGTTGGACATTGCACTCGTACAAAACCCGTGAAATTCCCTCGTTATAGTTAGTCCAGCTAACTATAACTCGCGCCCCGCAATGCACTGCTGATGACGTCACATATTACATCACTCATGACATGGTCAGTGACATCACTGATGACATCACTGATGACATCTCAAATGACATCACTGATGACATCATCCATGTGATAATCTCATGCACCTCCTCACACCCTAATATAACCTTTGATACACCCACTCTAAATTACAGACTGCCATTCGCAAAACCATAGACACTCCAACACCAATAACTACATACCCACTCACTGATTCTTAGGTCTACGCACACATCCACTCACTCACCCGTACAGTCACTCATACTTACGGTCACTCAGTACAGGACTATCATATGCACTCATACTCCTATATAGACACTCAAACACCGCCACTCATCCATAGAGGTACTCACACACCTAGTCAGTCATGCAAATAATTAAACACACTACCATTTACTCACCTATACAGTTATACACACACCAGCTCACTTACTCATACAAATAGTAGCACATTCTTACGCTCTTATACAATCACTGATACAAGCACACACTCATCCATACAGCCACTATCACAATCACTCACTCTCGCTTATAGCTATTTATATACTCCAACACACATATATACTGCCTTTCACATATGTAGTTACTCACACATGTACCACTGGGACATACATTCACTCACTAACACACTCTTACACACACTTACCCACCCATACAGTCTATCACAGTTGCACTCTTGAAACCATCCACCCAGTGAATCACCCACTCACACATCTATGCACAGAGTTGCACACACCCCTCCCACACAAACACTCAGGCACCCATACAGATACTCAGACAAGCATTCAATAACTCATATAGACACTCATGTAGCTATTCACAAACACATGCAGCCACTTACACAGCAACAGACAGACGGATACAGACATTCACCCAGTTTAGTCACTAACCCATGCATTCAGTAAGATACGTTAAATCACTCACTTATAGAGTCAGTCACGCACCTACTAAATCATCCATACAGACACTTACACACCCACTCATTCTTCAATACGTCTTTTCCTATATATATTAAAAATATTTAAACTTTACAGAAACACACAGTCACTGGATGATGTCATCAGTGATGTCATCAGTGATGTCATTTGAGATGTCATCAGTGATGTCATCAGTGATGTCACTGACCATGTCATGAGTGATGTAATATGTGACGTCATCAGCAGTGCATTGCGGGCGCGAGTTATAGTTAGCTGGACTAACTATAACGGGGAATTTCACGGGTTTTGTACGAGTGCAATGTCCAACTAACTATAACTGTCCCTAAAACCTATGGTTTTTTCAGTGAATTTCAAAGGTTTTTTAAATGCTAATTTGTAACTATAACGTCCCTGAAACCTATGGTTTTTTCAGTGAATATATATATATATATAGATATATATCTATATATATATATCCAGTGGAGGTCGCCACTGGGGAGTTTTAGTTACTAATGCTTTTCCATAGACAAGGAGTTGTTTTGTTTGCTTATAACTTTGGCACCGTTTGATCGAATTGTCACAAAACTTTCCAAAGAAAGGGAAATTCACTTTAGCTTATTCCTGGAAATTTTTGGAGAGACCCGTCAAGCGGCGGCTGAGGAAAAAGGGGCTCAATAAAGCAAATTACCCAATGCATTTTTCAGGAAGCTAGATCTTGGCCCGCAGATTGTGCTTTTTGTGATTTGCTGTAAATCCGTTCAATAGTTTTCACGAAATTAAGGATAAAGAATATTTGTATATCTGGATGGTTGGGTCTGCAAGAGTCTCTCGAGAGTCTTGTGGGAGTGGCAATTTAAAAACAGAGCATTCTGATTGACCCAGAAGGCTTTATTACCCTTGGGCCAATTTGCTCCCATGGGAGTCAGACTCCTGCAGGACAGAGTGCTCTGATTGACTGCCAGGAACATGAGAAAATGTTGCTGGTAGCCATTACAGGACTCGGGTACTTAGACTCCTGTCCTGAACTTTAAAAAAAAAAAATATAGAAGGGGCAGAGTAGGGATACCTTGCAGCCACAGTCTCCAGTGGAGGACCCAGAAAGGCCAAAATTGTAAATAAAAAAAAACAGCGCCCTTCCCTAAACATTTTTCAGCCCCCGGACCCCATCCCCTGGGGCCCAGTTTAGTTTTTTAGGGGAGGGGGGAGTGCAGCCCCCTCCTCGAGCCATGTTCCGGTCTGGGGACCCCAGTCCCCAGAGCCCAATGCTTTTGATATGGTGAGGGGGGCAAGCGGCACCACTCCCGAGTCATTTTCAGCCCCGGGGATCCCATACCCTGGGGCCCAATTTCATTATTTAGGGGAGGGGGGCATGCAGCCCTCCTCCCCGAGCCTTATTCGGCCCTAGGGAGCCCATTCCCTGGAGCACACAGTATTAATTAAGGGGACAGGGCCACGTGGCCCCCCTTCCTGAGCCTTCAAATGGCCCTTGTGACTCTATCACCAAGGGCCAGCTCACTTGATGTGTCCCCGGTAGCCCACCTCTAGGATACATTGGTTTCCCTGCCTGCACTGGCATTGCCAGGGAAACTTGTGTTTGCTCTCGCCTGGTGGGACTAATTTTGAATCGCTCGTCAAACGGGAGCAAACGCAAAGTCTGCTCCCAGCAGGCGGGAGCTTTAAAAATGCTCCCACCAGCTGAGAGCAAACTTGTACTCTGTTTCCCTCCCGCAATGATGTTGCCGGGAAACAGAACAAGATATTGCTCCAGCCCAGAGGAAGCAGCATATATAGCTGCTCCCTCTGGATGGAGCAATGCTGGCTCCTGCACCATGCAGGAAGCCGACTGGGGTCGTGGGACTCCCCCCGCAGCCCTCAACATGTTCATTGTTGGTGCCCTAGGTCTTAATAATTGCAGCCCAGGAGATCGAAACGCATCGGGCGCGTTTGTTAAGCAGACTCTGTTTTGTGAATATACAGGAATTTTTGCCACTTGAGATTGCGACCTCGTTTCTTTCACCATACGGAGAGGGAAGTTGGCAACTTACAGCGGTGGATCCCTGCCACAGAGGGATGAACCACCACGAGGCAAGTTTTTAAGTGCCCGAAACTAGCCCGTAAGAGGGTTGCATCAGAGGATGATATATATATATATTAATATATATATGCATGTGTAGTATATATTTATATTTACTGAAAAAAGCAAAGATTACAGGGACATTATAGTTAGAAAATAGAATTTTAAAACCCTAAAAATTGACTGAAAACAAATGACGGTTACAGGGACATTATAGTTAGGTTCACATTTCACTCATAAAAAAGCAGAGAAATTCATCATTTATAGTTTGTTGAGCTTACTATAACTTACGCCCCGTAATGCACTGCTTATGACCTCACATATTACATCAGTCATAACATGGTCAGTGACCTCACTGATGACATCTCAAATGACAACACTGGTGACATCACTGATGACATTATCTACGCAACCACTCGCACACCCACTTACATCTCCATACAACATCTCATACACCCACTCCCACCCAACCATTGACGATGAGGGCACCCACTCTGCACTGGGACTGCAGGGGTAGTTTAAAGGCCCCCGCAGTCCCTGCCAGCTCCCCACCTCCTGTGGGAGCCGGCAATGCTTTCACCCACAGGGAGTTGCTAAACATGCAGCTCCTTCTGTGTGAAAGCAATTCGTCTGTTTCCTTTCTCGCTTGACAGCAGGCAGGGAAACAGACGAATGCTCTGCTTCCAGCAAGCGAGAGCATTTTCACTGCTCTCGCTTGCTGAAAGCAGAGAGTTTGCTGAGACTTGGCGCAAGTGGGTAAAGTTCCCGCCAAGCCACAGCAAACAGCTATGACCCAGAGGTGCACACACCGGGACATAGCAGGAACAGGCCCTGGGGGGTGGCGCACCCCAAGGCCATTATTGGATCCAGGATGGGGGGCATGTGCCCCCCTCCTTTCATGTTGTAGGGCCTGCCCTGGGGAGGTGTCGGACCCCAGGGCTGAGAATGGTCCGGGAATGGGGCCAAGCAGCCCTCACCCATTTTCTACACACAATTTGGTCCAGAGGAGGTGGTGGTCCCTGGGGTGTCTGCAAGAACCCACATTTCTTTTGTATTAGCCCCGGGGTGGTGATGGTCCCCGGGGGTCCACGTGGCCCCCGCAACACATATAATATTAGCCTTGGGGAGGTTGTGGTCCCCGGGGCACAAGAAGGGGGACCCAGTGCGCCCATCCTTTAAATATCATTTTACCCTGAATGCACACGGGACGTGGTCTGCCAACACTACCTGGTTTGAAGTGTTGGCAGCCAATCACATTTGAGAAACTTTCTCCAAAACTACTGAACATATTTACGCCAAATAACAAACAGCACTCTTTCTGGACCAAGAGCTAGCTTTCTGCCAAGTTTGGTGTAATTCCATCCAGCAGTTCAGGCTGCAGATGTGTTAAAAATTTCCTATGTTAAGAAACATTGGAAAAACTCCTTTTTTGACCCCCTTGCCCCTTTTCTCAGCACTCGCTTGACGGATCACCCCAAAACTTTCCATGCAAAACAAGACTTACTATGACGCTTTTTTAGGAAACGTTTGTGAAGAATCGTCAATCGAAGTATATGTAATGTACTGAAACTGGCTTGCAGTAATGAAGCATAATACAGATAGACCAATGTTTGATGATTAAGGAAATCACTTTTCTGTTTGATGATCATCACTGTACCCTTTCTGGGTGTTGCCCATTTATGAATAATTGAGGGGATCTTTTTTGCCTTTAAAAGAATTTGTGCATCACAATATACATTTCTCCTGCCCTTTTTTCTGGGTTCTTGACTGATTTTATTGCTTTGTTCAAAATGTATTGTAGGAAGCCTACTTGTTGACAATGTTTTTTAAAGGGAGGACAAGGAGGAGATAATACAAAGAATGGGGTTCTCTATTGTTGCGTTTTCAAATTTGCATGAATTATTTGCCTCATTTAAAGTTACTGGCATTGTTGATTTATTCTAAATTTAAATTAATCTACAGATTGACATAATAGAGGTTGGTTAATTTAGGTTTGGAATACCAGAGATACTACAGTTGTTCTTGGAAACATCAGACTAATCTCTATTTGAAAGATAAGTGCAATTTATTACGTGTGTTCTGGACTTGCCCCTAGTTGTTAAGACATTGTCTACCAATGTTCAATGTTTGTAAAAAAAATATAGAAATAATTATAAACCTTTAATATTTACACTTGTCTTATATCAGATTTGAAATTGAGAAAGCGCAGTTTATTGATTTTTCAATAAATGTACCCTTGACCTTGCCAGGTAGGTCGCTCCCCCACCACACAGCTCCGCCTGTGTTGTCTGCCCGCTGCTTCTGCAGGTAAGATCGCCTCCGCTTGTGGCCCCGGTGCCCGTATTTCTTGCCCGTCTCCCCATTTTCCTTCTGTGCCCCTCGGCTGCCCCATTTGCGTTGTGCTGTAATTTGTCTGTTTTCTCCCCTTTTTTCCTTTCTGTGCCCCTCGCTGCCCCATTAGCGTTGTACTGTAATTTGTCTGTTTTCTCCCCCCCTTTTTCCTTTCTGTGCCCCTCGCTGCCCCATTAGCGTTGTACTGTAATTTGTCTGTTTTCTCCCCCCTTTTTTCCTTTCTGTGCCCCTCGCTGCCCCATTAGCGTCGTACTCGTATTTTGTCTGTTTTCTCCCCCCTTTTTCCTTTCTGTGCCCCTCGCTGCCCCATTAGCGTTGTACTCGTATTTTGTCTGTTTTCTCCCCCTTTTTCCTTTCTGTGCCCCTCGCTGCCCCATTAGCGTTGTACTGTAATTTGTCTGTTTTCTCCCCCTTTTTTCCTTTCTGTGCCCCTCGCTGCCCCATTAGCGTTGTACTCGTATTTTGTCTGTTTTCTCCCCCTTTTTCCTTTCTGTGCCCCTCGCTGCCCCATTAGCGTTGTACTCGTATTTTGTCTGTTTTCTCCCCCTTTTTCCTTTCTGTGCCCCTCGCTGCCCCATTAGCGTTGTACTCGTATTTTGTCTGTTTTCTCCCCCTTTTTCCTTTCTGTGCCCCTCGCTGCCCCATTAGCGTTGTACTGTAATTTGTCTGTTTTTCTCTCCCTTGTACTTTGTGCCCCCGCTGCCTCTCGCCATTCCCGCCGCTGCGCCCCCTGCGGCCCGCCCCCCTGACTGCCCATTCGCTGCCCCTGCCTCCCGCCTCCCAGCTGCTCCTCCCTCCCACCTCCCCATAAATGGCGGCCGCTGCGCGGTGAGGAGAGCGACCCTTGACCTTGCCAGGTAGGTCGCTTCCCCACCACACAGCTCCGCCTGTGTTGTCTGCCCGCTGCTTCTGCAGGTAAGATCGCCCTCCGCTTGTGGCCCGGTGCACGTATTTCTTGCCCGTCTCCCCATTTTCCTTCTGTGCCCCTCGCTGCCCCATTTGCGTTGTGCTGTAATTTGTCTGTTTTCTCCCCCCTTTTTTTCTTTTCTGTGCCCCTCGCTGCCCCATTAGCGTTGTACTGTAATTTGTCTGTTTTCTCCTCCCCTTTTTCCTTTCTGTGCCCCTCGCTGCCCCATTAGCGTTGTACTGTAATTTGTCTGTTTTCTCCCCCTTTTTTCCTTTCTGTGCCCCTCGCTGCCCCATTAGCGTCGTACTCGTATTTTGTCTGTTTTCTCCCCCTTTTTCCTTTCTGTGCCCCTCGCTGCCCCATTAGCGTTGTACTCGTATTTTGTCTGTTTTCTCCCCCCTTTTTCCTTTCTGTGCCCCTCGCTGCCCCATTAGCGTTGTACTGTAATTTGTCTGTTTTCTCCCCTTTTTTCCTTTCTGTGCCCCTCGCTGCCCCATTAGCGTTGTACTCGTATTTTGTCTGTTTTCTCCCCCTTTTTCCTTTCTGTGCCCCTCGCTGCCCCATTAGCGTTGTACTCGTATTTTGTCTGTTTTCTCCCCCCTTTTTCCTTTCTGTGCCCCTCGCTGCCCCATTAGCGTTGTACTCGTATTTTGTCTGTTTTCTCCCCCCTTTTTCCTTTCTGTGCCCCTCGCTGCCCCATTAGCGTTGTACTGTAATTTGTCTGTTTTTCTCTCCCTTGTACTTTGTGCCCCCGCTGCCTCTCGCCATTCCCGCCGCTGCGTCCCCTGCGGCCCCGCCCCCCTGACTGCCCATTCGCTGCCCCTGCCTCCCGCCTCCCAGCTGCTCCTCCCTCCCACCTCCCCATAAATGGCGGCCGCTGCGCAGCCGCGCAGCGGACGTGCCGAAGGCGCGCCTAAGGCAAGCCCGTCTGCGCCCGTCCGCGACTGGACCGCGCCCAGCGCCAGTACCCCTGGATCCCACCGATGCAACACTACTCGACGGACCTACGACGCCGCCACCCTCACCGCACTCAATGCCGGCCGGAACCCTGCCTGCTACCGAGCCTCACCGAGACGCACCCACGGACCCTTCACCTGCCAAGCCTGCCGATTCACCTGCCCCCAGACGTGCACCACCCCCGCCAAGACGTGCACCAGCAGCAACCACCTGAAATGCATCCTGTTGAACACCCGCTCCGTCCACAGGCACGCCGTGGAACTCTGGGACCTACTCGACGCAACAGCACCGGACGTCGCCTTCCTCACCGAAACCTGGATGAATGCCTCCTCAGCGCCCGACATCGCCATAGCCATCCCGGACGGATACAAGATCACCCGGAGGGACCGCGTCAACCAGACGGGAGGAGGCATCGCCATCGTACACAAGAACAGCATCCGCATCTCGACTAACTCCGACGAGACTTTCACCGCCGCCGAACACCTACACTTCCAGATACACACTGACCCCAAAACCACCCTCCGAGGCACCCTCGTCTACAGACCCCCGGGACCACGCACACTATTCATCGAAGACATCGCAGACTTCATCAGCCCGCACGCCATGCCCTCCGCCGACTACATCCTCCTAGGGACCTCAACTTCCACCTGGAGAACAACAACGACAGAAACACCACCGCCCTGCTGGACAACCTCGCCAACCTCGGACTCAAGCAACTGGTGAACACGCCCACCCACTACGCCGGCCACACGCTTGACCCCGTCTTCTCTTCCAGCAAGCACATCTCCTTCAGCCACGCCACCGGACTCCACTGGACCGACCACAGCTGCGTCCACTTCAGCTTCAGAAAGACTGCGACCCACCACCACCCGCAACAGGCTCCCCGCCGGAGCTGGAGCAAGATCACCGCCGAGCAGCTCACCGCCTCCCTCAGCCAGAACACACCCACCAACACAACGGACCCAAACGAAGCAGCCAGCAACCTCGCCAAGTGGCTGACCGCCTGCGCCGACGACCTCGCACCACTAAAAACCCTCCCAGCAGACCCGGAAGCAAGAAAACCCCTTGGTTCACCAACGAACTCAAGGAATCCAAGAAGAACTGCCGCACTCTCGAGAAAACCTGGCGACTCGACCAGACCACAGACAACAGGACCGCCCTCAAGCACGCCACCCGCAAACACCACCAGCTGATCCGTGCCACCAAGAAGTCGGCACTCAAAGAACGACTGGACAACAACGCCCACGACAGCAAGGAACTTTTCAGCATCGTCAAAGAGTTCTCCAACCCCAGCGCCGGAAACAACGACATCACCCTCGCAAGACCTCTGCAACTCACTCGCCGCGTTCTTCCACCGCAAGATCACCGACATACATAACAGCTTCGACGCACAAACCACGCACCCCACCGCCGAACCAACGCCCGCCACCACCACCCTCTGCAACTGGACCCCGATCAGCACCGAAGACACCACCCGCACGATGAACTCCATCCACTCCGGATCACCAACCGACCCCTGCCCACACCACGTCTTCAACAAAGCCGATGCCACCATCGCACCCCATCTCCGGGACATCATCAACTCCTCCTTCCACACCGCCACCTTCCCGGAGAGCTGGAAGCACGCCGAGCTTACCGCCCTCCTGAAGAAACCAACGGCGGACCCCACCGACCTCAAGAACTACCGTCCCATCTCGCTCCTTCCGTTTCCGGCCAAAGTCATCGAGAAGACCATCAACAGACAGCTTGCCGCCTTCCTCGAGACGAATGGATCCCTCGACCCCTCGCAGTCTGGGTTTCGGGCCAACCACAGCACCGAGACCGCCCTCATCGCAGCCACCGACGACATCAGAACCCTAAACGACAACGGGGAAACAGCAGCCCTCATCCTCTTGGACCTCTCCGCGGCGTTCGACACCGTCTGCCACCACACCCTAGTGAAGCGCCTCAGCAACATCGGAATCCGAGAGAAAGCACTGGAATGGATCATCTCGTTCCTCGCCGGAAGAACCCAGAGAGTCCGCCTCCCCCCGTTCAGATCCGAGGCCACCGAAGTCATCTGCGGCGTTCCACAAGGATCTTCACTCAGTCCAACCCTCTTCAACGTCTACATGAGCCCCTCGCAGCCATCGCACGCCAACACAACCTCAACATCATCTCCTACGCCGACGACACCCAGCTGATCCTCTCCCTCACCAACGACCCCACCACCGCCAGAGCCAACCTACACGACGGGATGAAAGATGTCGCCGACTGGATGAGGAACAGCCGCCTTAAACTGAACTCAGACAAGACGGAAGTCCTCATCCTGGGCTCATCACCCTCCGCCTGGGATGACTCCTGGTGGCCCCCGGCCCTGGGCACCGCGCCCAAGCCAACGGACCACGCACGAAACCTGGGCTTCATCCTGGACTCCTCCCTGTCGATGACCAGACAAGTCAACGCCGTCTCATCTTCGTGCTTCAACACCCTGCGCATGCTCCGCAAGATCTTCAGATGGATCCCCACTGAAACCAGGAAGACCGTCACCCAGGCACTCGTCACCAGCCGACTGGACTATGGGAACACCCTCTACGCCGGAACCACAGCCAAACTTCAAAAAAGACTCCAGCGCATCCAGAACGCCTCCGCACGACTCATCCTGGACATCCCCCGACACAGCCACATCACCGGACACCTGAAAGACCTGCACTGGCTCCCCGTCAGCAAGAGAATCACGTTCAGACTCCTCATCCACGCACACAAGGCCCTCCACGACCTGGGCCCAAAGTACCTCAACGACCGCATGACCTTCTACACGCCCACCCGCCAGCTACAATCAACCAGCCACGCCCTCGCCACCGTACCACGCATCCGCAGAACCACCGCCGGAGGAAGATCCTTCTCCTACCTGGCAGCCAAGACCTGGAACTCCCTCCCCACTCACCTTCGGCGAACCCAGGACCATCTCTCCTTCAGGAAGCAGCTCAAGACCTGGCTGTTCGAGCAGTAACTTACCCCCTCCCCCAGCGCCTTGAGACCCTCCCGGGTGAGTAGCGCGCTCTATAAATGCCATGATTGATTGATTGACTCTAATTGAATTGCTTGCCACATTTGAAAAGACATACATAAGCCAAACCACAAGTGCTAATAATAAAAGGTGGTATTTGTTTTACTGCTTGTGGCCTGATTACTTTTTCTGTGTGTACAAGTGAGGCTGCACTCTGCAATGTCTTGACTGTTTCCTTTAATTTCCAATTCAGATTGTAGTTGTTGTGTTTGCTGCAGTGTGTGAATTTGAGCTAGCATAATGTTTCGCTCTGCACATAGGTATCTATACCGTTTAAGAGGTGGAGCCCATTATCTATGTTTCTTTATGTATTTATTAAGACTGAATGTATGTGAGCTAATTTAGGATCAATATGTGTTAGAGCTACATATATGTACTTCTGTCACTTATATTCATATTTGATTATAAATGTAGACTGACCCCCAATCAGAAAAAAGCAAACAGTGTAGCAAGACTGTTTGTTTAGCTTATTATAAAATGTCTCACACCTATTGTTTTGCTCTCTCGCTCTTTGTTGTTGCCCCTTGATTTAACTCATAATCAAAAAAACAATTCTCTTATCAGAACAACAAAAGTAGAATTAAGATTAATTGGTATATCAACCCCATCACCTTTGTGGACGAAAGATGTTTTTGGCATTTACTCATAAGTAAGATTAAATCAACTACTTGGCTCTGCTCACAGTTCCAAAACCCTTTATGGCCAGTAAAGTTTCTGACCTACATATAGTCAAATCCATCTAAAGGGGAGCAATTTCTCAGTCCTCAACAATCTATATATTCATACATTTTTAGAAGATGAGAAATCACAATAAAATTACATTCCTTTTTGTATTTGACAAGACAAATTTATATTTATATACAGATATAAAGACATATACTTTCTCATACATCTATTGCACATTCAACCTTATAGGAGAACATTTGTGTAAGTATCTTGCATGCAATTTGAACAAATTCTTGCCAATAAATTACACCCCCCCCAAAGCAATATCTGGTAATGTTTTCTGTCCAGAAAGTTTACTTTTTAGGGGTCTATCTGATGGAGATTTGATTTAAGGGCAAACTCACTTCACCAGTCCATTGTTACATTTCAGTTGTTTAAAATCACTATGTACTCCTCAGATTACTGTTTACGTATATATGTACACACAGTAGCTTATCATACATTTGTACAATGTAATTTGAAAAGGGTTCTAAAAAGGAAGGTGGTCATGACATCATCACAGTATCTTCTAGAGTGGCAAATACTTCTGAAAGGGTCTCTCTCAGTTTCTATCACGGATGTGGCAGACTTGAAGGAGTGTGTTGCTGCGAGTGCTCAAAGGCTTATGGATCAGGGAGCCTTGCAATTTTCCGGAGGTAAGTTGGGCTTGTTGAGCTCATCGGTTAGAAAGAACACAAAAAAGAGGGATCTGTACAGACCGATCAAACAGGAAGATGGATATTAGCTCAGATGGCGTTTGGGGGCCTGGAGTTAGTTTGTTCTTCCTATTATGGTCCCAATGTTGATGATCCTTCTTACCTTAGTAGATTGCAAGATAAACTGATGCAGGTGACCCCCCCCTTAATAATAGGAGGTGATTTTAATGTCCTCCTTGATCCAATTAAAGACAGGTCCAATTTGAGCCGTGCAATAGGGGCCCCGCGATCTCGCCGGGCCATGAAAAATCTGTTACATGACATGGGCTTGGTAGATGTTTGGAGGGCCAAGAAGGGAGATCTCCAGGGGTTTACATTTTATAGTAAAAAATATCATCATGCGTCTAGAATAGATTATATTTTAGCTAACAGGGAAGTGTTAGACAATCTACGTGAGACATCTGTCTTATCCAGCCATCTCTCGGACCATGCTCCTATTTCCTTTTCGTATTCCAAGGAAGGTAACATTCTACAAACTAGATGGACGTTGAATAGATCAATGCTGTTAGATCCAGGAATAGCTCAGTCTATCAGAATATCTTCCTTGGAATATTTCTCACTAAACTTGGGCTCCACGACTATAGACTATGTATGGGATGCTTATAAAGCTAGTCTGAGAGGCATGCTGCATGGTCTAATAAGCTCCAAAAACCGAGCTAGGACCTTGGAGTTACATTCCATTGAGGGGAAGATAAAAGAATTAGAGGTTGTGAGGCTTTCTCTCAATCAGGTAAACTCAGATAGACGAACACAGGTCCAGGTCGATCTGGAGGCGGCTAGGCAGGAGCTTAGGAGTTTGTTAGATCAGAAATGTAGAGCACAATGGCTTGTGAAAAATATGGAAAATTTTGAATATGGCGAAAAGCAGGTGCTCTCTTAGCATGGAAAGCCAGGACTGATTCTTCAAAAACAACATCAATGAATTGATAATCAATAGTAATGGAGATAAATCTAGCAAGGTGGAAGACTTGCAAAAGTGTTTCCTTTCTCTTTTTCAGATTTGTATAAGGAAAATTTGGCTCCTTCCCAGGACATAATACATTCCTGGATAAAAAGTAAATCCCTGCCTACTCTAACTGAAGCTAGTCGGGTCTCTCTTGATGCCCCTATTACTATAGAGGAGATTAGGGATCAAATAAAGAGGTCTAAAAACAGCAAAGCCTCCGGTCTAGATGCTCTTCCGAACGAGGTTTATAAACTTCTTTCGGATGAGTTGATCCCGGTACTGTATACTCTTTTCAACTCAGTTTATAGTACAACAGGGGTGGTCCCTAGATCCTGGAAGGAGGCTACCATTGTGTTAATATTGAAGCCAGGGAAAGATCCATTAAAGGCTGATTCTTACTCGTCCGATCTCCCTGCTAAATGCCGATTATAAGATCTTTATGGGCATTTTGGCAGGGAGGATGGCTAAATTGGTTCCTAGTCTGATTAATATAGACCAGAAGGGCTTTATTGCAGGGAGGTACATTCAGGAACAGACCCAGTTGTTGATGGGTAATATTGATTTGGCTGTGGTGAGATCTGATCCTTTGGCAGTGGTGGCTTTGGATGCTGCCAAGGCCTTCGACAGGGTCTGTTGGAGGTATCTCTGGGGGTTCTTGAGGGTATGGGCATGGGCCCTGTCTTTGTCCAGACCTTGAGGTATTGTTATCAGGGAGCCTCCGCAGGATCCTGTTGAATGGTACATTGACTTCCAGCTTTGATATCCAGAGAGGGACTAGGCAGGGGTGCCCCTTATCCCCCCTTTTATTTGACGTTTATATTGAGCCCTTGGCACAGGCTGTTCGGTCAGACAATTTAATTCGTCCTTTTAAATTACTAAACTATTATTGTAAAATAGCATTGTATGCTGATGATATCATTATATACACTAGTGATCCGGAGACAACTATTCCACGGCTTGAAAACCTTTTGGAGGAATTTGGCTCTATTTCTGGTTATCTTGCCAATTCCTCTAAAACGGAAGTGATGTGTTGGAACATCGACTATAGGGGAGGTCTCACCAGCAACGAATTTAAGTACCTGGGTATCAAAATTGTTAAAGATCTTAATAAAATTCCCATGATCAATTTGGAGAAAGTTATTAAGGAAATCGATCATCTCTTCGCCAGATGGAGGAATCTCCCTTTGACGATCTATTGGAGGGTCAATCTGGTGAAGATGAGTATTTTACCTAAATTGACATATTTGTTCAATGCAATCCTTTTGATCTTCCCAAGTAAAAGTATTAGTAAAATCCAGGGGAAAATTGGGAGTTTTATCTGGGGCGATAAAAGTGCTAGGATGTCCTGGAAAAAGCTGAGGAGGAGGCTCTCGAAAGGGGGTTTAGCCCTCCCCGATATTAGATGGTACTTAATTGCTTTTCAATTTAAAGGTATTAGGATGCTGCTTTCAATCCCAGATGATACAACATGGGGTAGGTTTCTTGGTGAAATGGCAATGGTTGAGGGGGGAAGTGGAGGAGAAGGTTTTCTATATAAGTTCGGGGCGCCAAGATTTTTTAAACGTGTCCGTCTTAAGGTTCTTAAGGCTGCTTTGGAGATATGGTATAAAGTGAGACGTCGATGGGGTATTGGATATTTCTCAGATTTTGCTCCCATATGGGACTCTCCTGGGACCCCACTCTGCCTTAGAGATAGCCTGGCGTTACCAATCAAGAGAGCAGGTGTGGTTAAGTGGTCTGATTTGATGGATGTAGACGGAATTTTGCCATGGGAGGTTTTAAGAGCTAAGATAGGCCCAGCACTCTCTAAGTTTAAGTATTTTCAACTTAAATCATGGCACGAGGCAGAAGGGGCTGAAATCAAGGGCAATTGGGAGCTTGAGTGGCCATTGCAAAATGTTCAGCGGAAAAAAGAGATATCCATGTGGTATATGAGGCTTCTTGAAGCAGACGATACAGACCTTCCGTCTCAATCATCGGTTTGGAACTAATCTCCATTTGAGCCAAATATTGAAGATCTTTTTGAGCCATCTTTTAAACTACTTTATAAATATATTAAACCAGCTAGCTTAAAAAAGAATCACTTTTTGTTCTCAATAGACTTTATTATACCCCTGCCAAGATAGCCAAGTTTGCTCCGTTCTCCTTGCCTAAATGTCCTAGATGTAAATCAGCAATTATGGACGATATCCACATCTTCTTTTGAATGTCCAGAGTTAAGATCATACTGGAAGGATGTGGGAGATTCTTTATCTATTATCTTTGAAGTTAATATTGAGATCAACTGCCAGTTGGTGTTTTTTGGGGGTAATGATGTGATCAACTTGACTCTATCTCAGATCTACAGGGGTATGTTGCTATCCTCATATTGCTCGCTCGGAGGGAGATTTGTTTAAAGTGGAAAGACTCTATCCCCCGAACAGAGAAGACTGGCTTAAAGCTTCATTTGCAATGGCTCGATTAGAGCAAGGAGGGAATAAGGAGGCATTGACTGACATATGACAACCTTTGTTAAGATGGGGTCGGGACTTGCGTTGGGTTGTTTCCTGATCTGAAAGCAGAAGAGTGATGGTCTCCCCTCCTCACTTCCAGGTCCTATGATTACACCCAGCCCCTACTACCCGGGGTAGGTCAGGTTGACCTAGGCGAATGCAGTTAGCCGTGGGGTGCCTAAATGTAAGATATGACGGCTTTTTTAATCTGCTGTTGTCTATTGGTGAGATGAGGACAAAAAAAAAAAAAAAAAGAAAGAACACAACAAAGGCATGACCTGACCATAAGAGATTCCTATAATCCAAATTAAGAGTTTTGGAATCTGGGACAATACACAAAAACAATGTCCAGCCCCATATATAATGCTAACATTATTCTTTTATGAAACTCTAAACATTAAGAAAATTCGAACTTATGGTTTGCATAGAGTCTTAACCCCTCCCCTTGATCAGGACTCCAATCTGGTCTATCCTATTCTTTACAGTCAGAGCATGCCCACTGGCAACTGCATTCTATATTTGATCTCTGTTTGATGGTTTAAAATGTCATTTTAAAAGATTAAAAAGATATACACATTTAATACAATATAAACACTGATTATTATAGTAGAAATCTAGTACACTATTGATTATAGCAGCCTGTTTTTAGGTTGAAGCCTATTAGGCAGCTCAAGCACTGTCTGTTGCTAAAGATATTGTAGCTCATCAAGAACATACAGGGGCTTGGAGCCCACCTATTGATTACCATTGGTTGGCTTTCCTTAGCCTTATTTGCCTGCTTCTTATCCATGTCCCAGCCAGTCAATCTTGTGTTTGTCCCTACCATGAGGCATTGCTTCTTTACATCTCTTTTGACTGAGTGCTTTTGGAGCTTCCACTGCTTGCTATTCAAGAAGTTCTTGTTTCTTTTAAGATAAGCAGTCCATGAGAGTGTGTGTTTTCGAGCTGTATTCTTTGTTTAATTCTCTTCCCCAGCACTCTGTCACATGTCTGCTTCTCTCTACCCCTTCCATGTTGTGCTTTTCCCCTGTTACTTTCCCCACCCATGACCTGCATGCTACTACCCCCATCACACCCTACGTCTCTCTCGCCCATTGCTGCTTCACACATCGGTGCCCTCCATGTTGCTTCTCCCAACCCCGGAGTTTATTCTGCCCACCACCCTCCCGGTTTTGCTTCCATTCCCCTGCCCTCCCCCGTCTTGCTTTCGCGTTCCCACCCACACCCGCGTTTCCCCTCACCCGCACTCATGTTGCTTCTGTGGCTAGTGTTGCTTCCACCCTCGTTGCTTCCACTCCCCACACTTGTTTTTTAAAATATTTTTTTTTTCACATTTCATGTTTTTTCTTTACTGGTCCAACTCGGAACAGTATCTAAAAAGAAGAAAAAAAGCACCTGCATAATTTTGAAGGTGTGCACAAGTGTGCCGTGAACGCCTACAAAATGACATTAGAAAAAGCTACAGTGGTTCCGTCGGGTAAGGAAAAAGATATTTACAATGCAGAATTAATCAAGGTTAGCTGCTTAGAACAAAACATTTAGATTAACTAGAGCATACAGATTCAAGAATGTAGGAACACCAAGATAATAATAATACACAGCACTCATTAGTAGATGCATGTCGTGGTATTGTATTCAAAAGAATTGAAGCTCCCATGGATATTTACAAACATTTACAGGGCTGTCAAAGCCAGAAAAAGAGATTAAAGTGACAAGGGGTATGGTGACAATAGGTGCTCAGTGATCGTGGTGCAGTGAATATATACAAAGTGAAACAGTATATAAAACTGGTCAGTGGACACACAGTATCTCTGGTAGCTAGTGCATTTGCTTAGTGATTTAGACCAGAAGATTTGTAGAAGGTGAACCCAGAATAGCCATCGACGTTTCGACCCAGACACCGCTTAGTTATAATGTCATAAAGGGCCTTCTTCAGGACAAAGGAAGGTGACAGCCTGAAAATGAGAGGGGAATCATTAAAAGGTGTTCCAAACTAAAGAAAAACAGGGAGAAGAAATGGTGTGGGTACACAAATTACTCACCCAACATGGGGGTGGGCTCCCTTAGGCGTCCCTCTCTGAGTGAAGGCAGCCAAGGATCTGCAATGAATGTGCATCAGAAGGTGAGTACCTCATGTGTCTAAGGGGTACTGGAAAGGAGTATACAGCATGCAGACAGAAAGTCTTACTCTAAAAGGTCAGGAATGCTCAGGCTATTCACTGTAAATCGTTGGGCAATAGTCATGAGATCTACAAATAATAATAATTGTCTGCCATGAGGTCATAAAGTATATATAGAAAGCGCTTTAATGATAGGAGGCAGGCAGTAGTCTAAATGCCTATCTTCCCAACTTCAAGGCTTACCTTTCAAGTTGAGAAAAGCCCGAATGCGGTAGATCAGTACAGGCGATGAAGGGGGATGCTTAACTGTGGCTGAGACACGAGACGATTCCTGTGAAGAAAGCGTGACAAACCGTAGTCTAATGCCGACAAAGTATAAATTAATTGATCCCTATCTCATCCCATAACGGGTCGCTCACCTGCTCCCATATGCACTCTTCTCTGCAGTCTTGGAGCTGACTGGGTGAGACGTGCTGAAATACAAAACCGGGAATTCCTGATGAGAGGCAACTCACGAGTAAGATTCTACCAACCAGAATCCCACGGAGAGATCCAGACATGCAGACAAACATACGGATGGTGATGGATACAACCTCAGTCGCTATGCCAGTTACACATATACCTGCCATCACTTCCTTGTCTCGGGTCATCGCACCCACACCCCTCCAAACCCACAGTAAACCTACTACCACTGACCTTGAACAGAATCCCCTAGTCACCAATGGGCCTTCCAGCACCAAGGCCAGGACCCTGCTTGATCCCATCATAAACCTTTCCAACTATTCATTGTCAGACGCTGAAAAGCGGATTCTATCCAAAGGTTTGACCTTCATCCCAACTGCTCCACCTGACAGCTTCAATAGTAGGTTGGAACTGCAACGATTTTTCAGAAAAATCAGACTTAAATATTATTTCAAAAACAGGGACTACAATCCTACCTCTGCAGCTACTACATTGAGACCACCCTCTACATTCACGCCAGCTGCATACTTGATGAGCCATAAAATCCTGGCCTATGAGCAGATTGTCCTCAAGGAGAGTATGGACTTACTAAAGAACAGAAAATACATCAAGTATAACATCAGTAGAGAGGAACGGCTTGCCCTTAAATCTCTAGGCACCAATGAGTCAATTGTCATTAAGGGTGGAGCTGTCGTGGTTCAAAACACACCTGATTACGTGGAGGAGATTGCACAACAACTGAACGTTATGGAAAGTTACCGGCCAATACCAAAGGATCCCACACCAGAGATTAAGAGATTGATTGAAGACCTTACCCAGGATGGCTTAGCTCAAGGCTTCAAGAGCCAACCTGAATGTGACTTTCTCAATAAAAAAGAGCCATGAATTCCCACAATTTACACCTTACCAAAGGTCCACAAAAGCCTGGACAAACCACCTGGGAGACCGATCGTCTCAGGCTGTGGTTCACTTCTGGTATCCCTCAACCAGTACATTGATAATTTTCTACAGCCATGGGTACTGGAGACCAAATCGTTCGTGAGGGACACCATGCACATCATCCAACTACTTGAAGGTCAACAGTTTAACGTGAACACACAGCTGTTGGTGACCCTGGATGTGTCTTCCCTTTATACGAGCATTCCACAGGGAAAGGCACTTGGGGTGATCATGGAAATTTTAGAAAAATGTCCCAAGCCGCATTGGATACCGACAGCATTCCTGATTTCACTGCTGGACATTGCAATGAAAAGAAATTACTTTGTCTTCAGGAACCAATACTACTACCAGTGCAAAGGAATCGCGATGGGAGCTGGGTTCGCCCCCAGCTTAGCCAATCTTTTCATGGATTCCTATGAAAATGAACACCTATATAACCACAACAACCCTTTCATAAACCATATTGAAGTATGGAAGCGTTATATAGACGACGTCATCATGATTTGGACTGGCACTGAAACTGATCTGTTTGCCATTAGGGACTGGCTCAACTGTAGATCGAATGACATCCAGTTCACCATGTCCCACAGTAATGGGACAATCAACTTTTTGGATCTCACCTTCAAGTTAGAGGATGGGACACTTTTCGCTGACCTCTACAGGAAACCATCGGAACGAAATACCTTATTAAAATACAACTCGCATCACCCCAGAAGCCTAAGAGATAATCTACCCTATGGACAATTCCTTAGGTTGAGGCGCAATTGCACCAGGAGGGTGGACTTCTTCAAGGATATTGAAACCCTCACTAACTGTCTCAGGGAGAGAGGCTACCCCATGGGACTGCTCAAGCGAGCGAAGAAACGCGCTTGGTACTGTCCTCGTGATCAGCTCTTAGAAGTCAAACCAAAAACCACAGGAGAAGAAAATATGGTCTGTGTCACAACCTTCAATCCAAGGAGCAATGAAATCAAAAAAATCGTAAAGAAGTACTGGAATTTGGTCGCCAGTGAGCTTGACACTACCAAAGACCCCATCTTTGCGTTTAAGAGAGGGAGAAACATCAAGGACGTCGTAGTCAAATAATATCTGGAACCACCTAAACCACCGGACATCAGAAGTCATCTAGGTCTGCCACCCCTGACTGGACACCACAAATGTGGTCATTGCAAGGCCTGTGCAGAAACTGTGGAAGGTCCATCGTTCACACATAAGAATAGAACATACAATCTTGCCTCGTATACCAACTGTAACACCACAAATGTTGTATACGCTATCAAGTGTCCTTGCGATATGTTATACATAGGACAGACCACACAGAAAATAAAGGCAAGAGTCCTCCAACACATAAGCAGGATTAAATGCAAAGTGCAGGGGGCCCCACTAGTTGAGCATTTTAACTCCGTAAACCACACACCAGGGAGTTTAAAATGGTGGGTGGTGGAGAAAGTACGCACACACCCAAGAGGTGGCTCAATGACTGCATCCCTTAATTTTATGGAATGCAAATGGATTCATTCTCTTGACACCGTTGACAATGGACTCAATGAATTGGAGGAGATGTCAAGACAAATGGGCCAACTGTGACTGTCTTTGCCCTTCCAACCGTCATCCTCCTTTTCGCTGACCTGATTACAGTCTTCCTTTGCCTAACCATCAATCCCTGATGTGATTTTTCACTGACTTGATTACAGTCTTATTTTGCCTAACCATCACTCCTTGATGTGATTGCCCTGTTTGTCCCAGCAATGTTAGCAACGCCTAATATTGATACTTGGACAATGTACTGTCTGTCTCAACAACGCTAACAGGTTTTTGATGGTTTGGCATTTATCTTGACTGAATGTTATCACTGAGGTATGCGGGGTTTGTTAACTTTGCAATACATGTCAATTATTCTTTTATCCAACCTCTTCCCCCTCCCGTTTGTGTTCATTTATGTGTGCCGCAATAACATTGTAATATTTTTCAATGTTTCCATGTATTGATTACTATCTTTATGTCTCATCATTCAGTGTATATGTTTACGGTTGGTCTTGACCAACACTGTTTTCATTTTCATTCATTGTTGTAATAACACTGTGATATATGTCATCGATATTTCATTCATTGATCACGATCTACATGTTTACGTCATCCAATGTATATGCTGTGCCAACTGTCGTAGGACCAATGTGTTTACAATCTACATGTTGTGCCAATTGTCACAGGACTAACGGGTCCCCACGTGTTGCTTGTACTTTGGTCTCCCCTTTTGACTGCGGTCTAGTCTACCCCTTGTGCTACCTATGTGAGCTCACCCGATATCGGAGTAGACCAGTCATCACAAAATCTGACAACATGTTGTCCTCCTTGCCCAACAACTCATTTCGCCCCCGGGATTATGGCTACCAATTATGGCCCTTCTCCACTCAGCATGACACACTACATCCCGGGACGCGCACCATCTGATTTAGATCCGCTGCAGGCTTTGGTCCCCATTCCATATGGATCAGCCTGTATGCCCATATTACATAACTTGACAGCCCAATGTCTACTCCGTAGACACCATTGCGCATCTTGCCTTCGCTCCTTTGATCACGGGAAGCATTGAGGGCTCATATCAACGCAACATGACACACTGTATACTGAGGCTCATGTCATTTGGTTGTTATAACCCATCTGATTACTTGCACGTTTCCGTGCCTTTTTCATATGGTGGCATTTCCCACCCATGATTTAAATGCAATATATTTTTGGCCTGACAGTTTCATCCACTCTGTCATGCGCCTTTCACATCGGGTTATGTTGCAATACCCGGTGACGCGACTAGTAGCATTCAGCTGCTGCCACCGATCGCGCACGCCTCGAGCGGGCGTGCTCTGACGTCAGGAATTCCCGGTTTTGTATTTCAGCGCGTCTCACCCAGTCGGCTCCAAGACTGCAGAGAAGAGTGCAGATGGGAGCAGGTGAGAGACCCGTTATGGGATGAGATAGGGATCAATTAATTTATACATTGTCGGCATTAGACTAAGGTTTGTCACGCTTCCTTCACAGGAATCCTCTCGTGACTCAGCCCCAGTTAAGCATCCCCCTTCATCGCCCATACTGATCTACCGCATTCAGGCTTTTCTCAACTTGAAAGGTAAGCCTTGAAGTTGGGAAGATAGGCATTTAGACTACTGCCTGCCTCCTATCATTAAAGCGCTTTCTATATATACTTTATGACCTCATGGCAGACAATTATTATTATTTGTAGATCTCATGACTATTACCCAACGATTTACTGTGAATAGCCTGAGCATTCCTGACCTTTTTAGGTAAGACTTGCTGTCTGCATGCTGCATACTCCTTTCCAGTACCCCTTAGACACATGAGGTACTTACCTTGTGATCCACATTCATTGCAGATCCTTGGCTGCCTTCACTCAGAGAGGGACGCCTAAGGGAGCCCACCCCCATGTTGGGTGAGTAATTGGTGTACCCACACCATTTCTTCTCCCTGTTTTTCTTTTTGGAACACCTTTTAATGATTCCCCTCTCATTTTCAGGCTGTCACCTTCCTTTGTCTTGAAGAAGACCCTTTATGACATTATAACTAAGCGTTGTCTGGGTCGAAACGTCGATGGCTATTCTTGGTTCAGCTTCTACAAATCTCCTGGTCTAAATCACTAAGCAAATGCGCTAGCTACCAGTGATACTGTGTTTCCGCTGACCAGTTTTATATACTGTTTCACTTTGTATATATTCACTGCACCACGATCACTGAGCACTTAATGTCACCATACCCCTTGTCACTTTAATCTCTTTTTTCTGGCTTTGACAGCCCTGTAAATGTTTGTAAATATCCATGGGAGATTCAATTCTTTTGAATACAATACCGCTACATGCATCTACTAATGAGTGCTGTGTATTATTATTATCTGGGTGTTCCTACATTCTTGAATCTGTATGCTCTAGTTAATCTAAATGTTTTGTACTATGCAGCTAACCTTGATTAATTCTGCATTGTAAATATCTTTTTCCTTAACCCGACGGAACCACTGTAGCTTTTTCTAATACATACCCAGGTTCTGAGGGACACAGGGTTACCCCATTGTGGTTATACTACAAAATGACATTGGCACCTGCGTCAAAGGCCTTTTTCTTTAAATCTTTAGCCATGCTGCAAAGCCTTGGGTATGCTGTGCATCCTAGCTACAAGAAATTTGCAAAGCCAGCAGGCCTCAATGGCGAGACGTATTAGCTTTGCAAATTCGTGTTAAATCTGGGGTTTGCGAAGTTCTTTTGTTTTTCGAAATGATCATTAAAAAATGCTCACATGCACGGGCTTTCACTCAGTCCTGTTTGTGCATTGGTATATTGTAGCGTTGTATACATTTTTGTGTATTTAATATTAATTTTGCATTATTAACAATGTGCAGAATAGTAAACTTGAATTTGCATACACTTAAATGATGCTATTGCCTTTGAAACCATTTTGATATGACCTGTTAAGTGCATTTTCTTGGCTTATGCTAATTAGGCTATGAGGCCAACCTGGTTCAAAATGGATGTTTTAGTCTGCTCCTGCTCATTCACTGTTCATCATTTCTGTGAAACGTAGTCAAGCAAGTCATGTTTGTTTACTGCCAAAAGACACAGCTCTCAAAGAAGACTCCCTAGCAAGGGTTCAGTAATGTAACTTTCCTTCATGGTTTCGTCCGCCTGCTCGCAGTATTGCATTTATTCACAATGGTTCACTGTTGTTTTGTAACTAGTTGGTTCTGACATCCACGGATGATATTAGCACAGAGGGGTCGAATTAATATTCATATAGTGGAATAGTGCTTTGGTAGTAAGACAGTATGACACTCTAAAATTCTATGTTCTGGTTTGCTGTAAATGCATTCTTTTGCTCACAGCATGATGAATCTAGACTTTACATTATTGCTTTATGAGAAGATTTTATATATAAACCCTCGAGTTTGGGGGTGAGTCAGAAGACTTTGCATGCTACTTGGGATGCTATCCGATTTCGTCTTGATTTTGCTGCTTATTTGGGACTTAGAATATTTTTCATTTTTCCTTATTATTCTCTATTGCCCTATTACCGAGAGCCTGCATGGCAAAAACTTTATGCATCTGGAAATTGAAAGGTTTGTATTGTACCTTTTGAATGTTTGTAATAAATTATTTAACATTTTCCAATTCCACCCTAGCACTCACTCATTAAGTCTATCTTTAATTAATTCGCTATATTTTTTATATGCTTTTTTTGTACCTTCATTGAACACATTGCCTCATGAAATTAAGATTTAACACCATCCCGATCCACCTACCCGTGTGTGTGTTAATAAAGTGTTTCTTGGGGAGTAAGAATTTAGGGGTACCCTGCGCTCACAGTATCATCACATTTTGCTTCCACCCACCACAGCATAAAGCCTGGACAATGTGTAAGCCGTCTTCAGGCACTGGTTCCCATTTTTATAAGTCAGGGCTTTCTGCCTAAGCACAATGCTGTTATTGTCTCAGAAATAGTTTAATTCACTGCAAGTGGGCACAATGTGTCTTTTTTTTTTTGCAAGGCTGTCTCATTATTCTCTCATTAATTATGTTCTTTTCCTTCACTTCTCTACTACTAACTTTCCTTGCTCAGCCTGAATGTGAGCTCTTTCCTTCTGCTTCCTTCCCACAGCAACCAAACTTTTTTAAATCCAAAATGAACCTGCAGTGCCCTCAAAGTGCCATTTATCCTTTGATCTGATTAAGATTTCTCAAAATGTAGATGTCCCTTGTTAAATATTTTTTTTAACTTTACATGTTTTAAAATTATATTCATTAAAAGATATATGTAAGCCAATATGTGCTTACACTCTGAGCCAAGCGGTAGGTAGCAAGCGCTGCAAGAAAATTAATATTTCAAAGGACTCTATATAGCTGAGTTGCCAGCTTAAATTATTGGGGTTACCTGGAGGTGCTGGAGCACCTCTAGGTCCAGTGCCACTGTCAGATTGTTTTTTAGGTCGAGCAGCGTATGCACTGCTCTGCGAGCCATGCTGTATTTGAGTATGGACTTCAAGCCCCGCCCACTCTCCGCTCATATTTGTCATTGGCTTTTGTCATTGTCCTTTCTAAATGCTGGCTTCTGGCTCGTTAATAGGCTTGTTAGTCCCTCCTTGGTACGGCCTTGTCTTCATTTGTAACCTCCCATGAGGACTGGCCCTTCTACTTCAGTTGTTACATGGTACATCTTATTTAGTCTGTAAGCACTATTTTCTTCAATGAGTTTCACCTACTGCAGGCACAACATGCTTTCCTGCAACGCGGTTTCACTTTCCAAGCAGCCTGGGACAATGTCAGCCGCTTCTTTGAAATGGAATAGGTCTCGCATTTACAAGTGTTTGAGCTATTCGCATTGTAAATGATAATGCTTTTTATTTATGTGTTAATCATCAAAACAGATAAATAATAGGCATTGTCATTTACAATGCCAATAGCTTATAAACTCTCGCAAATGCGAGACCTATTGCACATGCTTGTTTCTTTGGGTGCGGGGTTCACACAAGTCACCATTAGATGGGGTGGCAGGGGACCCTGTTGGACTGCAGCTCTGACCCGCTCTTCATGGTGTATTAATACCTCTTTCTCCAGACAGGATCACTGGAGAGGCAGGGCCAGTGATAGGGTGTCTGTGGAGGAAGGATATGTGATTCCAGAGGCGAGCGGGTGTCCTTGGTGGGGGGGGGGGGAATCCAGTGGTGCAGTGTCACCTCTAGTCTCTCAGACGTTTGAAATCTCCCATTGCTTACAGAATGTGTTGCTCTTTCCTGAGGATACATGGAAACCTTTGTAATATTTTTCTGACTTTACGCCTATATTTGCGTGAATAATATCTTTTGGTAATGCCTTAATGTTTACATTTAAAAATGATGCAGCTGCGTGCTTACAGAGAGAGCAGGACATTTCCTTTTAATGTCTGCAGAAGGATTTAGTCTCCTTACCTATATGCTCTAACACTGGGTGGGAGGAGGTACACAGCTTGGCTGCACCAGTGATTTAGAGCACGCCTGCCTTTATACGGGACAAACAGAACAAGACTGTTCTCAAACGCCATAACAATCCGTCTCGGGAATACCTTTCCGGCACAGCGGCTTTGAGAGATTGTTTTGAAAGAATGGCGTCATTGCCAGCAGTAATACCGGCATCTTGGCACACTGATAGCTGGTGTAATATCTCAGTGAGTTAACGCTCACTTGTGCTTTCTGCAGTCCTATGAATGTCACAAGTTTGAATACTAGCGTTATATCCGTATGCGGTTGGCTAACTGAGTACAATTATATACAATATATAACAGGAGCATCAGAAGTGCAGTGTGAGGCACAAAATATGAAACAAGTTACATTAATTTATATTATTATCAGTGCTAAGTCAAATGGATCGCCTCCGGCAGCAGACAAAAGCATTTCTTCAAATAAGAATGTACAAAGGATGTTAGTCTGCTTTAGGAAGAACAGTTTAATTACAGCCTACCCTGGAAATGTGTCAAACGGTTGCAGATTGTAAACACCAGCAAAGGTCTTGGGATAAAGAAAATCAGATAATAATCCATGGGGGCAATCACATGCTTCACCCCAAGAAGCTGCTATGACCCGGGTGAACCTGCCCTGGACCCCCGAGGAACTGAAATCCCCATGGAGGAAGAAGTATGCTTGGAAAATGCAAGATTGACCCATCTAGTGCAGGGGATCTTTTAGGCTTCTTTCCCCAACTAGCACCTTCACAAGAAACCAAGATTCTGAAGAACAAAACATCTTGGTTTATTCCAAATAATATGTAAAGCGTGCCTAATGTGCACAGAAGATATCCCATTTCTCCACTGTCCTCAAGATCGGATACTGGCAAAATAATGCCCTGTGAAACATAAAATTGAGAATGCACCCTCCATTCTTAATTTCATGTGGCCCCCAGACCAGGCCACAGAACCACCCTATCCAGAACAAAAACTATAATTAAGGGAAACAAATCAACAAATAATCTGCTTCTGCCAATGCTCTAATGAAAGTTATAGCATTTAAAAAACGACGTTAGCTGTAAGCCAAGACAAAGAAGCAGAAAATAAAGTTCCAGATGTAATATTTTGGAAAACTTGCAGGCCCACAGGAAGATCCCCTGAGGAAATTCAAAATGAACAATTGGTTGCCAAATATGAAAATTTTAAGTAGCTTGGAAGCCTAAAGGAATTACAGAAGCAATGGAACCCCAGCATTCTCCAACAGTATGAAGGGCAGTCCAGTGCTCCATTGTTTGGTAGGAGAGAAACCTTTCAAAAAACGTCTCTGAGGTAATCTAGAAAGAGAAAAGGATCACAAGACTGTGGTAAATGGGCTCCCGCCTTAAACCAGGATTCACAGTCTGTAGTTGATGGATGACAGGACTCTTGAATGTCTAGCTTTACCTCGCTAGAGCATCCCTGCAGTTGAAGCCCCCTCCTCTTAACTTCCAAGCCAAGAGTTGGAGTCAGAAGAGAGCCTGATTTCGGGAAAAATGGAAATGCAGGGCATAAGTGAACAAAGGCAGACAAAAGGGTGGTCACACAGCCATCTGAAGAATGACTGGAAACCAACTATGGTGTGTTGCCAAAATGGGGAAATTAAGACATTATTATTGCCTCCGCCTGAAATATTGTCCAGTATCATCTGCAGGGAATTCTGAGGAAATGCTTAGAGGAAACTCTGAGGCCAAGTTAGAGACAGGCCATCCACTCTTCTCTGAACAAAACGTCAAAAGGAGAGCTGTTTCTGTGCAGGAACACTATGCATAGATGTGCCAACATATTTCGCTCTCCCGAAAGAAGAGCGCAGAGAAAGCAGGTGGATTCATGTCTCGTAAAAAAGCTCTTGAGCTATCTGAGCCAAAACAGGACTCCTCAATCCACCACCATGAAGATTTATGAGTTAACTACCTTAGTATCTATGTGAACCAAAATTGCTTATCCCTAAAGGTGATGAACAACCCAAGGAGAGCCTGTTATACTACTGACATTTCCCTCCTGAGACAAATGGCTCAGCAACTGGAGATCTTCCAGTGTGGACTCCCAACCATTAATTGCAGGCATAAGTTGTCAGGCTAAGATGAACTGGTTGAGATAAAAGTCCCCTTTTTGAAGGAGTTTTTGAATCAGCTACCATACTGGAGTTTGAACAACTGAAGAAGGAACCAGTTTTTCATACTTGCTCCAATCCAGGCTCCAGTGACCTATGGGATTATTCACTAATGGCTTGACGTGAACTTTTCCCCAAGGAACCACAGCTGGTGCCACCTGATGATTGCACAGAAACTTCACATTCTCCTGTAATTTTATTCTTTAATCTTCCGGTAAGAAACATTAACCCCACATCTGTTTTGTAAAGGGTGCCAATAAAAACTGTCTTTCTTAGCTAGGACCAGTTGTGATTTTTGCTGTGTTCAAGAGAAAGTCTTATCCCTCTTGTCATTTGCAGACCTTCAAGGCATTGGACTCTGCCTTAGAAAAAGATGGAGCAGAAACTCACCAGTTGTGAAAGTAAACAAATAATCAAACTCTTAACTGTAAAGAAGCCACCACCAATGTGAATACTTTTGTGAATACTCTTGGTGCTGACAAACCGAGGCCAAAACACAAAATTGGTAATGCATCTCCCCATTGCGAGCCTCAAGAACTTCTGAGTATTTAATTGTATTAGAATTTGGAAATAAGCTTCTTTTAGCTCCACAGTCAACTGATAGTGGTGCTGAGACAGAATATCGAGTTGGAAATGTCGACTTACACAAATATCGAGTTGGAAATATCGTGGTTAAGAAATATCGACAGCAAGAATTTTGTGGTCAAGAATATCGAATTTAAGGTATGAAATATCGTTTTTAAAAATATAGAAGTCATTAATATTGTTTGCAAAAATATAGATGTTTAAAGTATCGATTTTTTTATTAGTGTTATGTATTTTAGTTTATATTTTAAATGTATGTGATGTATGTTTTTTTGTATAAGTATTGTTTATGCTTTTTAATATATGTGTTAAATATTTTGTAGTTATGAATTTTATTTTAATTAAATTTTGCATTTTTTAGTTCTGTAGCGGGTTGTGAGTTTATAGGGGAATACGGTGGGAAGTGATATAATTATAATAAATTAATGATTATTTTTATTTATTTAATTTAGATTTTATAGTGTTAATTGTGGGAAGTAATTTATTTGTAATTAATTATTAATTGGTTGCTAATTAATATTAATTAATTAACTGATAATTAATTATGGTAATTGTGTAAAAAAATTTATGTACGGATTGTGGGGTTTATAGGGGTAAAGGGTGGGAAGTAATTTATTTTTGATTAATTAATAATTAGTTAATTTATATTAATTAATTGATTGAAAATTAATTATGGAAATTGTGTTATTAATTTTAGGTGCCGGTTGTGGGGTTTATAGGAGTAAAGGGTGGGAAGTAATTTATGTTTAATTAATTTTTAATTAGTCGTTAATTTATATTAACTAATTAATTGATAATTAATTATGGTAATTGTGTGATTTTTTTAGTTGTGGGGTTTATGGGATAAAGGATGGGAAGTAATTTATTTGAATTAATTAATAATTAGTTCTTAATCAATATTGATTAAGTGATAGAAAATTAATTACGGAAATTGTGTAATTAATTTTAGGTGCGGGTTGTGGGGTATATAGGGGTAAAGGGTGGGAAGTAATTTATGTTTAATTAATTAATAATTAGTTGTTCATTTATATTAACTAATTAATTGATAATTAATTATGGTAATTGTGTGATTTTTGTTAGGTGTGGGTTGTGGGGGTTATGGGGTAAAGGGTGGGAAGTAATTAATGTTTAATTAATTAATACTTGGGGGCACATTACGATGGCGGGCGGAAGCACCACCGCCGTGCTGGCGGATGCAAAAACCACCAGTTACCGCCGGCACGCAGCAGTCCACACGCCCGTCCAATTACGATGCGAAAAGTAGGCCAAACACCGCCGGCAAGCCAGCAACACCGTCCGCCATCAAAGTGCGCCCGTACACGTAGCGGCGCAGGCCAACTGACACACACCGTCCGACGAAACACGTCCCGCCCGGCGCATAAATTACGATGCCGCAAACAAACGGCTCCCATGGCCAAGAGATACCGTACGACAAACCGAAGCGGTAACACGGATGCCGAGCACGGACAACGAAGAAGCGGCTCCCCGAGCATGAATCCAGCACTGCAGGCTCTCCCCATGCTTCTGCTGATGCACCACCAAGGACGCAACGTACCGCGGAGACGCAGGTAGGCACACACAGAACAAGTGCACGCAAACAGCGCACACAGTGCAAGGGCGGAAAAAGCGGACAACCCCCCACCAGCGCGTGTACACTACACATCCACCATCGCATCCACATATGACACACAAGCCAAATCGTAACATCGCAGAACACATGTGTACACACCACCTGGGACTAGGAACCAACCACCCCGTCACGGCCCCAAAGCGCCGATGACGCCGCCACACATGCGCACAACGCAGAGGCCAACCGCAGCGCCATGCATGCGTCGCACACAGACACAGGGACACAACCAAGCAGCACACACATCAGCCCCACCCCGAACGCACATGACACGTGACAGGCCGGCCACAGACATGTCCCCAACGCCCAATTCACGGACAACACCCAACGCCACACAACCGACGCACACATGTCAGTGAAGACACGCAACAGCAGGACACACCCCAGTGTAACAAACATGGCGTAGCACACAGCGGCGGCAACACCAACTAGGAGAAGCAGGGCCCCTTCCGGAAGAGGAACGCCAGTACCACACAGAAACACCCATACCACCCTGCACATATGAACAAGACATATAAAACGGAACACCAAAGAGCCCGGGGACCGACAACAGGTGGCCCAAGAATAACATTCACACACAAGGCCCAACGCAGAGCGGAAAGGCAGCCTGCCGCCCACACAAGGGAGAGCAGACAGCACTGAATGACCTTCCATTCCAACTCCGAAACCACAGCCCTACGACAGAAGCCGGTGAATACAGCCATTGTCCAAGAATAGACCAACACAGGCATGCCGAGGAGACCGACCACAGGGCAGATAGCGCATATCACAGAAGCACACAACAGACGGGGAAGAAAGAAGAAAACACTCCCCCATGTCGGCCACATGCAAGTTAATTGGAAGGAGTCACACATCACTGACCTTGAACTGTCTGAGAAGCATGTGGGAAGAGGGCCCGTGTCCTCCAAACAAGCCAACAGAACACAAGTCCTGTCTCCCTACGACTACACAGAGCTCACAGCAACCTCGGAGCGTGCACATTGCAGACTGCACACACAGCCGGAGCACGCCACCTCAACGAACCGCTGCGAAATGGCAACCGCAACACACCTACCCAACTACGCCGAACAGCTCAAGCTGTACAAAACCAACCTGTTCCATACATTGGGATGCGATCTCCTGTCCCTGCTGAACGTAAGTTACCGACTGACTTACCGCATCACATTGTTCAGCTGCGTCATGCCCGTCTTCTACTGTCGGAGGTGTCCCTACCTGCATCCCGTCGAGATATGCCTCTCCAACCCGGCATGTCTGAAGGCGGACCTGCTACCACTACTCCTCCCTCTGGACGCACACGACAGGGCCTGCTCTGCCTATGGGGGCATGGTGTATGTGGCCAACATCGCACCCGCACTGAAATGGGACCACTGTGCCTCCACACGACGGATCATCGAGAACAGCTACATCGAATGTCACCCAGCATGCCCCATCATGGTCCTCCAAGGGACAACTTACGAACAACACCTTGACAGCCACCATCCGCTACATTGGCTGGCAAACATGTACACCACCAATGACATGGAAGCCCTGCTGGACGGCATCGCATACCTGACAACCTGTAAATTCGTCGGACCACAACGCAGGTTCCCCGAGTGACCTATGATGTCCAACCCCGCACCCATGCTTAGCTTCCGCACGGACTGGCCAGTCACCACCACAACAGCCATACCAAACGACCGGCAACTGTAACCACACCATCAACGACATCGCCATGACATCGGATATGACCGGGACATGCACACTGTTCCCCATCACATCCAGGAACACCGCATGCATCGTGGGAGGCAGTGGCATGGGCTCTGTGTATCGCACCCACATGGACGGAACTGCACGAACAACCAGGACACGACATGGATCCAGCGCACATGGACACACACACCGCTCAGTGGACATGAATAGGTCGCCTGGAGTCTGTGGGTGCTGCACCCTCCCACCCCCGCCCGGGAATCCCATACCAGGACCTTTGCATGGACGACAAGTGCATACAACAACAACACGACCCCAGTGACTGTGACATGTCCAGTAACCACCACAGTGCAACAACAAGTGGCACGCCGCTGCATGCACGCAAGCACATGCCCTGATGTCATCTCACATGCACGCGTGCATGAGGAACAACCGCAGCAAACCTGTCACATGGAACTGAGATGGACTGTGCCCATGATGCCAAGCGGTCTGGTAGGCTACATGTATACCGTCTGTGTCAAAGTCCGCAGCTCCGCAGCAATACGTAAATGTACATTAGCACAGCCTTGGCCAAGCAGATGTCACTCTGAAGCCCACATCCCACATGCAACAGCCAATCACATGTAACCCCACACCCTATCCCATTTGCAATCATGCTCAGTATATCCTCAACATGTATTCCGCTGCCAGTAGTGTCCACTATACTGCATCACAGAGGACAGAAGACTCAATATAATGTTTGAAACCAAAACTGTCTCCGCTGACTCATTTCACAAGTACGAATGAGAGAGGATGAGAGTATGTGAAGTACACGGCAGTCGTGACATGACCATGTAGTCCACTGGTATTGGATGTCAACGCAAATGAGTAGCACTACTGTGGAAGACACACATGTGTCGTGTGAAGTCGTATGGACGCAGTGCTCAGGTGGGTGGGTGCGACGGGTAGATGCGCACATGCCAAGTTGGAGCACGCCGTGTTGGGAGGGGTCATGAACAGTACACCACCGCTTCCCTGGGCATTGTGAGAGGACACCTGTCGGGGGGAGTGAACACGTGTGTGCACAGCAGCCGGGCACACGTACAAAGCGGTACCAGGCGCACCTCAGCCCACCCTCTGTGGACAAGCTGGATCCTGTTGTGCGCCCACCATGCCCCTTGACAAGGCACACACAGCCCCAGTCGACCAGGTGTAACCCCAACATGAGTCAATCCGCACAGGCGATACAGGGCACGGGATGGCAGTGGAGCATGGTGTGTGAGAGGTCTCCTCGCGCTCCTCCTGGTCATATCACGCAGGCAATAGAACCTCAACGTCTAGCATGGCACAAGTCAGATGGAAGTGTAGGGGGACGCACCACAGCACGAGCAGCACTGACGTCACGGGAGGTGGCTCGCACCATCCCATCCATTGCCCATCATACCAACCACGCCACATGCCATTGCGACTAAGTGCAAGCGCGTGCGCCACCACCCCGAGCCCTCCCCAGAGAGGCCAAAGAGTGAATGTGTGGGCCATCAGCCACAGACGGACGCGGCCTGGCCGCAAGGGCAGCCACAGCCACTGGGTGTCGCAGGTGGCGGATCCGGAAGGCGAAGACTGTGATGCATAGTCCATGCAGGCCGGGTCTCCATTTGGGGCACCACGCAGGTGGACGGCGTCCCGCAACACATCATACCCTGAGACAGCCCACTCGTGCAACTGGACCCACACATACACTCCTTGCCCTCTCTGGTGCGAGCTTGGGGCTGCCTGTGCAAGCGCTAGCCTCGCAGGTGGGCATGCATATTGGGGGAGCGAGGGGAGGACATGAGGGCTGGGGCGAAGATGACTGTATCACTGTCAGTTAGTACAAGGGATGACCCAGATGTGGAAAGGAAGAGACGTGTCCCGTGTGTACTGCAACTAGTCGCCAATCCAACTACACCCCATGTCCGGAATGTAAGCCCGCACCTAGGCCCGCCCATCCGCCACATCGAACATACCACCAGCACGACAACCTTCCCATTCGAAACACTGACTGGGGGTGGCGACCAGTGTACAATCATGTGTAGCCTACCCACGCGTACATGTGGGCCCTCCATGATCCATGTCACCTGCGGCAAAGTCATGACATGCGCAATGAGGGAAGTGAGGAGAGCTGCCCGCCCCACGCGCAGAAGGTGCATCAGCTCCACAGACCCAGCAGCGAGTCCAGCAGGGGTCACATGTGCAGGGGCAGCTGTGCCTGGTGGGAAGGCACATGCATATAGACAGCACATCGACCAATGTGTAGTCTGCCCACATCTACAGTCCATCATCATGCGGACATAGGAATTGAACACAGGGCAACACATCTTGGTTGGTGCACCCACCGTGACCAACAATGCGCAATCATCGACGTACCCGCCCTGTGCATGGCCCCCACCCAGCGGAGGCACATCCAGTGCCACCATCCCACACACACAAGCCTTCCACGGAACATGCTGTGTCCAATGGTCAGTACAGAGTCAGCGCCCATCTGGTGGATCCTGAACAGGAGACACATGCACACACATGCCAGCTCCCACTATGTACGTCTGCCACCTGGCACGTGCAATGTAACCTCTCACCTGTGACGTGTGACTGCAAGCACACAGCCGTCTTGGCATGGGGCTGTCAATGTGGACACCTGTCAATGTTTCGGGAGGTGTGATCCGTACAGTGCTGTACATAGGGTGCAGTGCTGACACCTACTACTGTCTCATATCCCCTCGTGCCACAGGTCCCACTTGTTTTGGCCGCTCAGCCTGTGCCCACATCGTCGTCGTACGTGTGCCATACTCATCCAGCCGCGGAAGCAGTTCCATGCTCAGCAGACATTCATGTTGCCGTGGCGTTGCCGCTTGACGGATATGCAGTCAGTCCCCATCAGCACGCCCCGCAAGTCATTGGGGCCTAGATCCCCATGTGCATGCACATGGCAGTGGTTTGTATCACTAGCCATTGCCATTGTTGTGAGACCTGTGTAAGTGTATTGTGGCCGTGCCGTCCCAGCTTGACAGCTGGGCTGTGGCTCATGTGCTTGCTCAGTCATGTCAGTGATGTGTATGCGAAATTGCTATGTGTCGTGTTGCATTGACATGTGTCCTCTGCCATTGTCCCTAGGCGGAGACCGAACATTGACCGCCCATACCAATTGCTGGCGGACATGGACGATACAGAGGTTATTAGGAAGTTTCGGCTGGACAGGCCAACCCTGCATCGACTGTGTGCCATGTTAGAACCCCTATCTCCGTCCCCGCAGGGTGTATCCGACTGCTGTCACCCCCACGGCTAAGGTGATGGCCGCCATGCATTTCTTCGCCACTGGGTCATTCCAGCACACAGTGGGCATTGGAGAGGGATGTCCCAGCCCATGTTCAGCAAGGTGCTGAGGGATGTACTGGCAGCCATGATGCTGTACCGGAACAGGTACATCCGCTTCCCCAGGGCTCGTGAATTGGCGGCAGTGAAGGGTGCATTCTATGCCCTTGGCAGAATCCCACACGTCGTTGGAGCCATTGACTGCACACATGTCGGCCTTGTTCCACCACAGGCCACTGAGCACCTGTACCGCAACAGGAAGCACACGCACTCCCTGAATGTGCAAGTGGTGTGCCTTGCGGACATGGTGATCACCCACGTGTGTGCAAAGTTCCCAGGCTCGGCCCATGACGCACACATAATGCGCAACAGCATCTTGCCACGACTGATGTCCAATATGCAACAGGATCGTGCCTGTATTGTCGGTGAGTATGTGGAGTGGTGTAGCGTGCTGGCTGTGCGATGCTGTCCCCTGTCCAGTTGGATTAGCAACGGTTCTCTGTGTCCCTCACACCCAGGTGACTCTGCGTATCCGAATGGGGCATGGCTGCTCAGTCCATTGAGGAATCCTCGCACCCCAGCAGACGATCGCTACAATGAGGCACATGGGAGGACCAGACGTGTGGTCGAGCGTACCTTTGGCCTCCTCAAGTCCAGGTTCAGGTGCCTGGACCGCACCGAGGGGTGCGCTGGCGTACTCCCCACAGAAGGTGTGCCGGATAGTGGTGGCGTGCTGCATGCTGCACAATCTGGCTATTCGGAAGCAGATCCCCCTCATCGTGGATGACGGAGATCAACCAGGGCCCCAGCCCGCAGACCAGGACAGCTCGAGTGAGGAGGACAGCGGAGAGGAGGAAGCTGGTAATGTGCGGCAGCAGCTCATCGCCCGCTACTTCACTTGACGGTGAGTGTCCATGTACGACGGCTGATGTGGCTGTATCTGTGCAGGTGTGTGTGTGCTGTGTCAGGGTGGCCGTTTGTTCACTGCGTGCTGTGTGTCAACGCTCCATGGCCAGGGTAGTATGCCACTGTTGGTGGCTGTGGCATTGTGCCCTATTGCTCTGTGCGATGTGTGTACATTGCTTGTAGTTGTTGACATGTACTGTGTGATGGGTGTGTGACACACTCATTGAATGTGCTCCTGTTCTGTCTCCCACCCCTAGGTCCCTACAGGCCCTCCGGATTCAATTGCCATGCCACGCATCAGGTGCTTTTCCGCCCAAGGTGGCCGTTGTATTCCGTACAAATAAAACACAGGGCACAAACAGCAGTTAGTGAAAAAGGTGCATTTATTACAAACTGTGACATGTGATTGTGTGTAAGGTGATGACAAAAGTGGTGCGTGCAGTGACAATGAGCTGTCGGTCATGGCTGCGTGATGATCAGGGTGTACCCACTGGTTCTATGTCCATAGTCCAACACACACATGCCATCCAGATGGCTGTGTGGAGTGGGATCGTAGTCCAAGTCAATGCAGTGGCTGGTCAAGGAAGGCTGGCGGAAGGCTGGCTGGCTGCCTCACTTGCGTTTGGAGCGTGCGAAGTCCTCCCGGGAGATCTGTTTCCACTTCGGACGGCCCCTTCCATGTTTGCGAGGGGGGGCGCCTGCTTGCGACATGCTGGTGGTTGAGGTGTGCTCACTGGCTGTGGACGCAGGGGAACTGGACACTGCTGCTCCACCCTGCGCCCCGGCAGGTGGTGGCGGAGGGGGAGCTGCTGTCCCTGGCTGTGACCTCACCGCCACCACCAGCTGTCCCATGAGGTCCACGATTTGGCCCATACGGGCGTCCATGGACCTCAGCACCCCCAGCACCTCACGCGTGTCTGAAGCAGACCGGACCCATTGTCCTTGGGCCTCTTCATAGGCCCCAAGGACTCTGGCCATGTGAGGCAGGGCATGGCTCCCAGGGGAGGCTGGCGTTTCCCTGACCCTGCTCCTCCTACCAGTCCTGCTGCCACCGGCCTGCCCACTAGCCACATTGCTCACCACGGTCCTCGCTGTGGCTCCCAGGGTGGATCCAGTCGGCCGGGCCACCACCTGCGCTGGTGCCAGCGAAGACGTGGCGGTGGTGGCGGCGGTGGTGGTCGGTGCGGCGATGGTGGCGGTTGCGGCAGTGGTAGTGGCCACAATGACCGTGGGTGTGGCCGCAACGACAGTGGCAGCAGGGGGCTGGGAATGTTCAGCAGCCCTGGATGATGGGTTGGTGGGTAGGAGGGGTCCTGGGGAGCGGCTGGGCCCTGCCACACCAGATGGGCCTGCTTGGTGGTCCGTGTCCGAAGAGGAGGACAGATCCTCCAGATCCGTGTGTCCTCGTTGGGGGCTTGTAGGCTGGCTGTGCTGGCTGCTGGCTCCATCCCCAGCATCCAGCAGTTCGTCACCTGTGGAGAGAATGAGATTTGTTATTGTGTTGCACCTGGCGAAGTATGTATTTGTCGTCTGACATTGACAGTTCGTGCAATCTCGTACATGGGTTTCCCGGAGGCGTGTGTGTGGCTGTAGCATCTGTAGTTGTGTGTGCTTGGCAATGGGACTGTGTGCTGTGCACATGTGGCATGGGACGGATTGGCCATGCCGATGGGTGTGTTGCTGTGCCCCTACTTATTGTGACTCTGGTGTATGCGGGCTCCTGGCCCATCCTGGGTCTGGTTTGTACTTTGCTTTTGGTGTTCAGATGGGACGCTTAGGAACGCATATGGCAACATGGGGGCCATGCCCCAGATTCGCATTTGGGAGGGGATATGCTTTTGGGGTTCAAATGGAACGCTTAGGAACGCATATGGCAACATGGGGGCCATGCCCCAGATTCGCATTTGGGAGGGATATGCTTTTGGGGTTCAAATGGAACGCTTAGGAACGCATATGGCAACATGGGGGCCATGCCCCAGATTCGCATTTGGGAGGGGATATGCTTTTGGGGTTCAAATGGAACGCTTAGGAACGCATATGGCAACATGGGGGCCATGCCCCAGATTCGCATTTGGGAGGGGATATGCTTTTGGGGTACATGCTGTGAGCCATGGGTGCCGAACGTGACATGTGTTGTGGCAGCATGACAGTGCATGGTTTGAGGTGTGTGCATGCTTGACATGGCCTGCATATTTGCTGTCTGTTGTGATTACTGGACATGGCATTGGACGCATCGTTATGAGTGAGTGATAGTTGTGTGCCAGCCAACGTATTGCAGTTGTCCCATCTCCTTGGTGTGCGTGCTGCCCTGTGCCATGTGCATCACTGCAGTGCTCGGGGGGGTGTGGCCCATGTTGTGTGTTGTTGCTCACAGTGTGTCGTGCGCTTAATTGACTTCTGGCACATGGTTGGTCATGGGCATGTGTCTTAGCGTGACTGCTGTATGTGTGGCAGCTGTGCGAATGACATGCCTTTCATGAGACTGGGGCTGACGGATGGGATGGATGGTATGTTGTATGTGCATGGTGTGTCTGTGAGTTTGATGGGTTCAGTGGTGTTCGTGTGCATTTATGTTGTTCCGCTCTGTTGCGTCTAGTGTTGTTTGTCTTACATAGGCGTAGTTGTGGGGTGTGTGGTTGACAGGCAGTAGGGGCTACATGGACAGGACTTCAATGGTGTTTCGGTTGTGTGTGATGAGTTGCACAGTGGCTGCCGTGTGGGACTATATTCAGTGTGGCTTGTGCATGCAGACGTGGCTCCTTGGGTGTTGCTATGTCTGTGATGGGTCATGTGGGGTGTGAGTCTGTTGTTCATGTCCGTGTGCACATTGTTCACTTGTTCGTGACGGTGGGCGGTGCTGCGTGTTCGTCTGCTACGTGACATGTCCCATGTGTTGGTCGTGTTATGGTCCTCATGCCTCCAGTAATCCAGCCCTGTCCAGTTTCCCACCTGCAAGTTGTTCGTGCGTGCACAGTACTGGATGCCACATGGCTCTAAGCGGGGGGTGCTCCATGTTGCAGGTCTGTGGGGGTGGGGGGGTGTTGTGGGTCGTGGGGGTGGCTGGACACCCACTGACACCGATTGCTGTGGACCGTGATGTCTGCCTTTCGGCTGTCGTTGTGCACTGCGGTGGCTGACACGTGGCTGTGGGGTGTGGGGGATGCTCCTCCTTGCTGTGCTGTGGGACTGGGGCCTGGTGTGTGTTGTACTTGGGCTGTCCACCCTCCCACCCACTGCACTTTGTGTTCCTGCCACTTACCTGTTACTTGTCGGTTAGTGCAGCTGTGGCGGACACATGGGTGTGGTGGGTGCTCGTTGTGGCGCTTCTGGCATATTTGGGGACCTGTTGGTGGTTACGTGGCTGGCTTAGTGTACACATGTCCCCACGCATCTTACAGTTGTTCGGTTTGGGCTGTGTGTGGTGGTGTCTGTTGCATGTGTGTGTGATGTGTTGTGTATTGTGTGCTGGACATGGGGGTGTTTGTCCCTGGGAGCTGTGGCATGGTAGTTGCACATGTGAGTACATAGCGGTGTGCTGGTATACATTAGTTTGTACTTACCAGCCTCCACTCCCCCTGCTAATCCGGCGAGGATCTCCGGATGTATTACGACTCGCACCTTCTCCTCCCACGCTTTGAAGGTCTTAAAGAGCGCGGGATTCCCTCCGCCAGTGACGGCAGCCAGCTCTCTGTTTTTGCCCTCCTTCTTCTTGACCAGGCTCTTTACGTCATTCCAACGTTTGTTAATTTCTACTCTGTTCCTGGGCAGGGTCCCGACTGCATTGACCTGGTCTACGATCCGGTTCCACATTCTGTTTCTGGTGGCTAGTGGTGTGTGCTGGACCATGTTCCCATAGATTTGTGGGTACACCTTGATGATCTCGTCGACCATGACCGTCAGCTCCATGGGCGTGAACTTGGGCATTCTTTGTGGTGCCATGGTGTTTGTGGTGCTGGTGCGGTGTGTGTTGTGTAATGTGCAGGGGGTTTGTGGTGCCGGTGTTTGGTGGTGGTGGTGGTGGTGGTGGTGGTGGTGGTGGTGTTTGGTGGTGGTGGTGGTGGTGGTGGTGGTTGTGATGTGTGCGTTTCTGTGGTGTGCTGCTGTCCTTGCTGTGTCACTGTGTCCTCTCCTCTCCTCTCTGGTTTGCAATGTAGCAAGGGGTTGTGGTCTGTGGGTGTGCTGCTTTTGTACTCACCTATGTGGGTGTGTCCTCATGGTCTGTTGTTTTCAGGTGTGTTGTGTCTGGGGTTCTGGCCTTTGTATTTTTTGTTTGTCCGGGGGGTGTTTTCGGGATGTGTACTGTGCTTGTGTATTTGTGCGTGCCTTGCTGTGTGGACTTGTTGGCCATGTTGTGTGCTATTGGTTTTGTGTGCGGATGGTTTCTGTGCAGGTACGTTGGCGCCATGGCTTCTGCCGTGTCGATTCTCATCGGCGTTGTTTGCGCTGGCGGGCGGTATATTTGTGGTTTTTCCGCGCTCATGTCGGTGCGATCGTAATTTCACGTGCGGTGTGTCGGCCGTGAGGGCGGGCGGTTTTGTGTTGTCGTGCGTGTTTCCGTCCGTGGCGGGCGGTTTGACTCCGACTCGGACGTTGGCGGGCGGTATTTTGTGTGCTTTTTCCGCCGATGGCGGTTTTCGGTTTGTGAAATCGTAATGGCGTGGTCGGTGTTCAGGCGGTGTGTGCGGGCGGATTTTTGCTGCTTCCATGCCTGGCGGATTTATTTATGCCGGGTAT
>CAWUFW010023076.1:0-82666 GCA_963921515.1 Calotriton arnoldi | reverse complement strand
AACCAACCTGTTCCATACATTGGGATGCGATCTCCTGTCCCTGCTGAACGTAAGTTACCGACTGACTTACCGCATCACATTGTTCAGCTGCGTCATGCCCGTCTTCTACTGTCGGAGGTGTCCCTACCAGCATCCCGTCGAGATATGCCTCTCCAACCCGGCATGTCTGAAGGCGGACCTGCTACCACTACTCCTCCCTCTGGACGCACACGACAGGGCCTGCTCTGCCTATGGGGGCATGGCGTATGTGGCCAACATCGCACGCGCACTGAAATGGAACCACTGTGCCTCCACACGACGGATCATCGAGAACAGCTACATCGAATGTCACCCAGCATGCCCCATCATGGTCCTCCAAGGGACAACCTACGAACAACACCTTGACAGCCACCATCCGCTTCATTGGCTGGCAAACATGTACACCACCAATGACATGGAAGCCCTGCTGGACGGCATCGCATACCTGACAACCTGTAAATACGTCGGACCACAACGCAGGTTCCCGAGTGACCTATGAAGTCCAACCCCGCACCCATGCTCAGCTTCCGCACGGACTGGCCAGTCACCACCACAACAGCCATACCAAACGACCGGCAACTGTAACCACACCATCAACGACATCGCCATGACATCGGATATGACCGGGACATGCACACTGTTCCCCATCACATCCAGGAACACCGCATGCATCGTGGGAGGCAGTGGCATGGGCTCTGTGCATCGCACCCACATGGACGGAACTGCACGAACAACCAGGACACGACATGGATCCAGCGCACATGGACACACACACCGCTCAGTGGACATGAATAGGTCGCCTGGAGTCTGTGGGTGCTGCACCCCTCCCACCCCCGCCCGGGAATCCCATACCAGGACCTTTGCATGGACGACAAGTGCATACAACAACAACACGACCCCAGTGACTGTGACATGTCCAGTAACCACCACAGTGCAACAACAAGTGGCACGCCGCTGCATGCACGCAAGCACATGCCCTGATGTCATCTCACATGCACGCGTGCATGAGGAACAACCGCAGCAAACCTGTCACATGGAACTGAGATGGACTGTGCCCATGATGCCGAGCGGTCTGGTAGGCTACATGTATACCGTCTGTGTCAAAGTCCGCAGCTCCGCAGCTATACGTAAATGTACATTAGCACAGCCTTGGCCAAGCAGATGTAACCCCACACCCTATCCCATTTGTAATCATGCTCAGTATATCCTCAATATGTATTCCGCTGCCAGTAGTGTCCACTATACTGCATCACAGAGGACAGAAGACTCAATATAATGTTTGAAACCAGAACTGTCTCCGCTGACTCATTTCACAAGTACGAATGAGAGAGGATGAGAGTATGTGAAGTACACGGCAGTCGTGACATGACCATGTAGTCCACTGGTATTGGATGTCAACGCAAATGAGTAGCACTACTGTGGAAGACACACATGTGTCGTGTGAAGTCGTATGGACGCAGTGCTCAGGTGGGTGGGTGCGACGGGTAGATGCGCACATGCCAAGTTGGAGCACGCCGTGTTGGGAGGGCTCATGAACAGTACACCACCGCTTCCCTGGGCATTGTGAGAGGACACCTGTCGGGGGGAGTGAACACGTGTGTGCACAGCAGCCGGGCACACGTACAAAGCGGTACCAGGCGCACCTCAGCCCACCCTCTGTGGACGAGCTGGATCCTGTTGTGCGCCCGCCATGCCCCTTGACAAGGCACACACAGCCCCAGTCGACCAGGTGTAACCCCAACATAGTCAATCCGCACAGGCGATACAGGGCACGGGATGGCAGTGGAGCATGGTGTGTGAGAGGTCTCCTCGCGCTCCTCCTGGTCATATCACGCAGGCAATAGAACCTCAACGTCCAGCATGGCAAAAAGTCAAATGGAAGTGTAGGGGGACGCACCACAGCACGAGCAGCACTGACGTCACGGGAGGTGGCTCGCACCATCCCATCCATTGCCCATCATACCAACCACGCCACATGCCATTGCGACTAAGTGCAAGCGCGTGCGCCGCCACCCCTGAGCCCTCCCCAGAGAGGCCAAAGAGTGAATGTGTGGGCCATCAGCCACAGACGGACGCGGCATGGCCGCAAGGGCAGCCACAGCCACTGGGTGTCGCAGGTGGCGGATCCGGAAGGCGAAGACTGTGATGCATAGTCCATGCAGGCCGGGTCTCCATTTGGGGCACCACGCAGGTGGACGGCGTCCCGCCACACATCATACCCTGAGACAGCCCACTCGTGCAACTGGACCCACACATACACTCCTTGCCCTCTCTGGTGCGAGCTTGGGGCTGCCTGTGCAAGCGCTAGCCTCGCAGGTGAGCATGCATATTGGGGGGCGAGGGGAGGACATGAGGGCTGGGGCGAAGATGACTGTATCACTGTCAGTTAGTACAAGGGATGACCCAGATGTGGAAAGGAAGAGACGTGTCCCGTGTGTACTGCAACTAGTCGCCAATCCAACTACCCCCATGTCCGGAATGTAAGCCCGCACCTAGGCCCGCCCATCCGCCACATCGAACATACCACCAGCACGACAACCTTCCCATTCGAAACACTGACTGGGGGTGGCGACCAGTGAACAATCATGTGTAGCCTACCCACGCGTACATGTGGGCCCTCCATGATCCATGTCACCTGCGGCAAAGACATGACATGCGCAATGAGGGAAGTGAGGAGAGCTGTCCGCCCCACGCGCAGAAGGTGCATCAGCTCCACAGACCCAGCAGCGAGTCCAGCAGGGGTCACATGTGCAGGGGCAGCTGTGCCTGGTGTGAAGGCACATGCATATAGACAGCACATCGACCAATGTGTAGTCTGCCCACATCCACAGTCCATCATCATGCGGACATAGGAATTGAACACAGGGCAACACATCTTAGCTGGTGCACCCACCGTGACCAACAATGCGCAATCATCGACGTACCCGCCCTGTGCATGGCCCCCACCCAACGGAGGCACATCCAGTGCCACCATCCCACACACACAAGCCTTCCACGGAACATGCTGTGTCCAATGGTCAGTACAGAGTCAGCGCCCATCTGGTGGATCCTGAACAGGAGACACATGCACACACATGCCAGCTCCCACTATGTACGACTGCCACCTGGCACGTGCAATGTAACCTCTCACCTGTGACGTGTGACTGCAAGCACACAGCCGTCTTGGCATGGGGCTGTCAATGTGGACACCAGTCAATGTTTCGGGAGCTGTGATCCGTACAGTGCTGTACATAGGGTGCAGTGCTGACACCTACTACTGTCTCATATCCCCTCGTGCCACAGGTCCCACTTGTATTGGCCGCTCAGCCCGTGCCCACATCGTCGTCGTCGTGTGCCATACTCATCCAGCCTCGGAAGCAGTACCATGCTCAGCAGACACTCATGTTGCCGTGGCGTTGCCGCTTGACGAATATGCAGTCAGTCCCCATCAGCACGCCCCGCAAGTCATTGGGGCCTAGATCCCCATGTGCATGCACATGGCAGTGGTATGTCTCACTTGCCATTGCCATTGTTGGGAGACCTGTGTAAGTGTATTGTGGCCGTGCCGTCCCAGCTTGACAGCTGGGCTGTGGCTCATGTGCTTGCTCAGTCATGTCAGTGATGTGTATGCGAAATTGCTATGTGCCGTGTTGCTTTGACATGTGTCCTCTGCCATTTAACCCAGGCGGAGACCGAACATTGACCGCCCATACCAATTGCTGGCGGACATGGACGATACAGAGGTAATCAGGAAGTTTCGGCTGGACAGGCCAACTCTGCATCGACTGTGTGCCATGTTAGAGCCCCATCTCCGTCCCCGCAGGGTGTATCCGACTGCTGTCACCCCCACGGCTAAGGTGATGGCCGCCATGCATTTCTTCGCCACTGGGTCATTCCAGCACACAGTGGGCAGTGGAGGAGGGATGTCCCAGCCCATGTTCAGCAAGGTGCTGAGGGATGTACTGGCAGCCATGATGCTGTACCGGAACAGGTACATCAGATTCCCCAGGGCTCGTGAATTGGCGGCAGTGAAGGGTGCATTCTATGCCCTTGGCAGAATCCCACACGTCGTGGGAGCCATTGACTGCACTCATGTTGGCCTTGTTCCACCACAGGCCACTGAGCACCTGTACCGCAACAGGAAGCACACGCACTCCCTGAATGTGCAAGTGGTGTGCCTTGCGGACATGGTGATCACCCACGTGTGTGCAAAGTTTCCAGGCTCGGCCCATGACGCACACATAATGCGCAACAGCATCTTGCCACGACTGATGGCCAATCTGCAACAGGATCGTGGCTGTATTGTCGGTGAGTATGTGGAGTGGTGTAGCGTGCTGGTTGTGCGATGCTGTCCCCTGTCCAGTTGGAATAGCAACGGTTCTCTGTGTCCCTCACACCCAGGTGACTCTGCGTATCCGAATGGGGCATGGCTGCTCAGTCCATTGAGGAATCCTCGCACCCCAGCAGACGATCGATACAATGAGGCACATGGGAGGACCAGACGTGTGGTCGAGCGTACCTTTGGCCTCCTCAAGTCCAGGTTCAGGTGCCTGGACCGCACCGAGGGTGCACTGGCGTACTCCCCACAGAAGGTGTGCCAGATAGTGGTGGCGTGCTGCATGCTGCACAATCTGGCCATTCGGAAGCAGATCCCCCTCATTGTGGATGACGGAGATCAACCAGGGCCCCAGCCCGCAGACCAGGACAGCTCGAGTGAGGTGGACAGCGGAGAGGAGGAAGCTGGGAATGTGCGCCAGCAGCTCATCGCCCGCTACTTCACTTGACGGTGAGTGTCCATGTACGACGGATGATGTGGCTGTATCTGTGCAGGTGTGTGTGTGCTGTGTCAGGGTGGCCGTTTGTTCACTGCGTGCTGTGTGTCAACGCTCCATGGCCAGGGTAGTATGCCACTGTTGGTGGCTGTGGCATTGTGCCCTATTGCTCTGTGCGATGTGTGTACATTGCTTGTAGTTGTTGACATGTACTGTGTGATGGGTGTGTGACACACTCATTGAATGTGCTCCTGTTCTGTCTCCCACCCCTAGGTCCCTACAGGCCCTCCGGATTCCATTTCCATGCCACGCATCAGGTGCCTTTCCGCCCAAGGTGGCCGTTGTATTCCGTACAATAAAGACACAGGGCACAAACAGCAGTTAGTGAAAAAGGTGCATTTATTACAAACTGTGACATGTGATTGTGTGTAAGGTGATGACAAAAGTGGTGCGTGCAGTGACAATGAGCTGTCGGTCATGGCTGCGTGATGATCAGGGTGTACCCACTGGTTCTATGTCCATAGTCCAACACACACATGCCATCCAGATGGCTGTGTGGAGTGGGATCGTAGAGCAAGTCAATGCAGTGGCTGGTCAAGGAAGGCTGGCGGAAGGCTGGCTGGCTGCCTCACTTGCGACTGGAGCGTGCGAAGTCCTCCCGGGAGATCTGTTTCCTCTTCGGACGGCCCCTTCCACGTTTGGGAGGGGGTGTGTGGTGGCGACCTGCTGGTGGTGGGTGAGGTGTGCTCACTGGCTGTGGACGCAGGGGAAGTGGACACTGCTGCCCGAGCCTGCGCCCTAGCAGGTGGTGGCGGAGGTGGTGTTGCTGGCCTTGCCTGTGACCCCACCGCCACCACCAGCTGGCCCATGAGGTCCACGAGTTGGTCCATACGGGACACGAATTGGCCCATATGGGCGTCCATGGACCTCAGCACCCCCAGCACCTCCCGCGTGTCAGTAGCAGACCTGGCCCATTGTCCTTGGGCCTCTTCATAGGCCCCAAGGACTCTGTCCATTTGAGGCAGGGCATGGCTCCCAGGGGAGGCTGGCGTTTCCCTGACCCTGCTCCTCCTACCAGACCTGCTGCCACCGGCCTGCCCACTAGCCACATTGCTCACCACGGTCCTCGCTGTGGCTCCCAGGGTGGATCCAGTCGGCCGGGCCACCACCTGCGCTGGGGCTGGTGCCAGCGAAGACGTGGTGGTGGTGGAGGCGGTGGTGGTCGGTGCGGCGATGGTGGCGGTTGCGGCAGTGGTAGTGGCCGCAATGACCGTGGGTGTGGCCGCAACGACAGTGGCAGCAGGGGACTGGGACTGTTCAGCATCCCTGGATGATGGGTTGGTGGGTAGGAGGGGTCCTGGGGAGCGGCTGGGCCCTGCCACGCCAGATGGGCCAGCTTGGTGGTCCGTGTCCGAAGAGGTGGACAGATCCTCCAGATCCGTGTGTCCTCGTTGGGGGCTTGTAGGCTGGCTGTGCTGGCTGCTATCTCCATCCCCAGCGTCCAGCAGTTCGTCACCTGTGGAGAGAATGAGATTTGTTATTGTGTTGCACCTGGCGAAGTATGTATTAGTCGTCTGACATTGGCAGTTCGTGCAATCTCGTACATGGGTTTCCCGGAGGCGAGTGTGTGGCTGTGGCATCTGTAGGTGTGTGTGCTAGGCAATGGGACTGTGTGCTGTGCACATGTGGCATGGGACGGATTGGCCATGCCGATGGGTGTGTTGCTTTGCCCCTACTCATTGTGACTCTGGTGTATGCGGGCTCCTGGCCCATCCTGGGTCTGGTTTGTACTTTGCTTTTGGAGTTCAAATGGAACGCTTAGGAACGCATATGGCAACATGGGGGCCATGCCCCAGATTCGCATTTGGGAGGGTATATGCTTTTGGGGTACATGCTGTGAGCCATGGGTGCCGAACGTGACATGTGTTGTGGCAGCATGACAGTGCATGGTCTGAGGTGTGTGCATGCCTGACATGCCCTGCATATTTGCTGTCTGTTGTGGTTACTGGACATGGCATTGGACGCATCGTTATGAGTGAGTGATAGTTGTGTGCCAGCCAACGTATTGCAGTTGTCCCATCTCCTTGGTGTGCGTGCTGCCCTGTGCCATGTGCATCACTGCAGTGCTCGGGGGGGTGTGGCCCATGTTGTGTGTTGTTGCTCACAGTGTGTCGTGCGCTTCATTGACTTCTGGCACATGGTTGGTCATGGGCATGTATCTTAGCGTGACTGCTGTATGTGTGGCAGCTGTGCGGATGACATGCCTTTCATGAGACTGGGGCTGACGGATGGGATGGATGGTATGTTGTATGTGCATGGTGTGTCTGTGTGTTTGATGGGTTCAGTGGTGTTCGTGTGCATTTCTGTTGTTCCGCTCTGTTGCGTCTAGTGTTGTTTGTCTTACATAGGCGTAGTTGTGGGGTGTGTGGTTGACAGGCAGTAGGGGCTACATGGACAGGACTTCAATGGTGTTTCGGTTGTGTGTGATGAGTTGCACAGTGGCTGCCGTGTGGGACTATATTCAGTGTGGCTTGTGCATGCAGACGTGGCTCCTTGGGTGTTGCTATGTCTGTGATGGGTCATGTGGGGTGTGAGTCTGCTGTTCATGTCCGTGTGCACATTGTTCACTTGTTCGTGACGGTGGGCGGTGCTGCGTGTTCGTGTGCTACGTGACATGTCCCATGTGTTGGTGGTGTTATGGTCCTCATGCCTCCAGTAATCCAGCCCTGTCCAGTTTCCCACCTGCAAGTTGTTCGTGCGTGCACTGTACTGGATGCCACATGGCTCTTAGCGGGGGTGCTCCATGTTGCAGGTCTGTGGGGGTGGGGGGTGTAGTGGGTCGTGGGGGTGGCTGTACACCCACTGACACCGATTGCTGTGGACCGTGATGTCTGCCTTTCGGCTGTCGTTGTGCACTGCGGTGGCTGACACGTGGGTGTGGGGTGTGGGGGATGCTCCTCCTTGCTGTGCTGTGGGACTGGGGCCTGGTGTGTGTTGTACTTGGGCTGTCCACCGTCCCACCCACTGCACTTTGTGTTCCTGCCACTTACCTGTTACTTGTCGGTTGGTGCAGCTGTGCCTGACACATGGGTGTGGGGAGTGCTCCACCTTGCTGGTCTGTGGGAGTGGGGGCCTGGTGGGTGTTGTACTTCAGCTGTCCCCCTCCGACCCACTGCACTTTGTGTTCCTGCCACTTACCTGTTACTTGTCAGTTGGTGCAGCTGTGCCTGACACATGGGTGTGGGGAGTGCTCCACCTTGCTGGTCTGTGGGAGTGGGGGCCTGGTGGGTGTTGTACTTCAGCTGTCCCCCTCCGACCCACTGCACTTTGTGTTCCTGCCACTTACCTGTTACTTGTCAGTTGGTGCAGCTGTGGCGGACACATGGGTGTGGTGGGTGCTCGTTGTGGCGCTTCTGGCATATTTGTGGACCTGTTGGTGGTTACGTGGCTGGCTTAGTGTACACATGTCCCCACGCATCTTACAGTTGTTCGGTTTGGCCTGTGTGTGGTAGTGTCTGTTGCATGTGCGTGTGATGTGTTGTGTATTGTGTGCTGGACATGGGGGTGTTTGTCCCTGGGAGCTGTGGCATGGTGGTTGCACATGTGTGTACATAGCGGTGTGCTGGTATACATTAGTTTGTACTTACCAGCCTCCACTCCCCCTGCTAATCCGGCGAGGATCTCCGGATGGATTACGACTCGCACCTTCTCCTCCCACGCTTTGAAGGTCTTAAAGAGCGCGGGATTCCCTCCGCCAGTGACGGCAGCCAGCTCTCTGTTTTTGCCCTCCTTCTTCTTGACCAGGCTCTTTACGTCATTCCAACGTTTGTTTATCTCGGTTCTGTTCCTGGGCAGGGTCCCGACTGCATTGACCTGGTCTACGATCCGGGTCCACATTCTGTTTCTGGTGGCTAGTGGTGTGTGCTGGACCATGTTCCCATAGATTTGTGGGTACACCTTGATGATCTCGTCGACCATGACCGTCAGCTCCATGGGCGTGAACTTGGGCATCCTTTGTGGTGCCATGGTGTTTGTGGTGCTGGTGCGGTGTGTGTTGTGTAAGCCCGGGCGTAGTTTGCGTAGTAGCACTTCACGTAGCTACGTGAAGTACAGCTTCAACTACACGTAGCTATGCAAATTGCGTAGTGCGTAGCTGTGTGCTTGACTGCACTGTACAATAATTACCAAAAGCAAACTTGTACAGTGCAAGTTAAGATAAAATAAATATCTCTGTCTTTATATGCTAAAAATGCATATAGTCATTTCACTAAAGTGAAAACAAAAAGTTAACAAGCAGTGAGAGAGGTGATGATTTTGGTATCCTCACTAACTTAGGGAGAGAACCAACAACCAAGCAGATGTCTTGAAAACAAAAAGCACATCTTATTGAACGATTCCTCCTAGGACCACCCCAAGCACAGTTATGGGCAAAAATACAATCCCAACCAAAGGCCCTGCAAAGCATTATGGGACGAGATTAGCAGTGGGCAGTGAATATTATAGTGTCCAATATCAAAATAATTCTACAAAGAGCTGCAGTTCAACTAGTCGTCACTGGGTGTCGTCCCTCAAGAGTGAAATGCAAAAGTATTGAAAACCTTTCATGAAGCTTTTGCATTTGACTCGTGAGGGACGACACCCAGTGACGACTAGTTGAACTGCAACTCTTTGTAGAATTATTTTGATATTGGACACTATAATATTCACTGCCCACTGCTAATCTCGTCCCATAATGCTTTGCAGGGCCTTTGGTTGGGATTGTATTTTTGCCCATAACTGTGCTTGGGGTGGTCCTAGGAGGAAGGGACCACCATTGAATCGTTCACATGATATGCTTTTTGTGTTCAAGGCATCTGCTTGGTCCTCCCCCTAGGTTAGGGGGACTCCAAAATCATCACCTCTCTCATTGCTTGATATGTCAAAATTCATTTTTGTGAATTGGTTATATGCTTTTTAGCATAAAAAATTGCTTTATCAAAGCATTTGAAGGAGTTTGTTATTATTATTAAGCCTGGGCGTAGTGCTAGCTGTGTGCTTGACTCACTGCACTGTACAATAATTACCAAAAGCAAACTTGTACAGTGCAAGTTAAGATAAAATAAATATCTCTGTCTTTATATGCTAAAATTGCATATAGTCATTTCACTAAAGTGAAAACAAAAAGCAGTGAGAGAGGTCATGATTTTGGTATCCTCGCTAACTTAGGGAGAGAACCAAGCAGATGTCTTGAAAACAAAAAGCACATCTTATTGAATGATTAGGTGGTGGTCCCATCCTCTTAGGACCACCCCAAGCACAGTTATGGGCAAAAATACAATCCCAACCAAAGGCCCTGCAAAGCATTATGGGACGAGATTAGCAGTGGGCAGTGAATATTATAGTGTCCAATATCAAAATAATTCTACAAAGAGCTGCAGTTCAACTAGTCGTCACTGGGTGTCGTCCCTCACGAGTCAAATGCAAAAGCTTCATGAAAGGTTTTCAATACTTTTGCATTTCACTCTTGAGGGACGACACCCAGTGACGACTAGTTGAACTGCAGCTCTTTGTAGAATTATTTTGATATTGACACTATAATATTCACTGCCCACTGCTAATCTCGTCCCATAATGCTTTGCAGGGCCTTTGGTTGGGATTGTATTTTTGCCCATAACTGTGCTTGGGGTGGTCCTAGGAGGAAGGGACCACCATTGAATCGTTCACATGATATGCTTTTTGTGTTCAAGGCATCTGCTTGGTCCTCCCCTAGGTTAGGGGGACTCCAAAATCATCACCTCTCTCATTGCTTGATATTTTATTGTCAACATTCATTTTTGTGAATTGGTTATATGCTTTTTAGCATAAAAAATTGCTTTATCAAAGCATTTGAAGGAGTTTATTATACTCCTGCTACGCTACGTTTATTAGTACAGTTATTCACTCTGCTACGTGCAATTTGCGTAGTGCGTAGTAGCACAAACTTTGCATGCTTCGTGAGCGTAGCAAAGTATTATGCCCAGGGTTAGTGTTGTGTAATGTGCAGGGGGTTTGTGGTGCCGGTGTTTGGTGGTGGTGGTGGTGGTGGTAGTGATGTGTGCGTTTCTGTGGTGTGCTGCTGTCCTTGCTGTGTCACTGTGTCCTCTCCTCTCCTCTCTGGTTTGCAATGTAGCAAGGGGTTGTGGTCTGTGGGAGTGCTGCTTTTGTACTCACCTATGTGGGTGTGTCCTCATGGTCTGTTGTTTTCAGGTGTGTTGTGTCTGGGGTTCTGGCCTTTGTATTTTTTGTTTGTCCGGGGGTGTTTTCGGGATGTGTACTGTGCTTGTGTATTTGTGTGTGCCTTGCTGTGTGGACTTGTTGGCCATGTTGTGTGCTATTGGTTTTGTGTGCGGATGGTTTCTGTGCAGGTACGTGGGCGCCATGGCTTCTGCCGTGTCGATTCTCATCGGCGTTGTTTGCGCTGGCGGGCGGTATTTTTGTTGTTTTTCCGCGCTCATGGCGGTGCGATCGTAATTTCACGTGCGGTGTGTCGGCCGTGTGGGCGGGCGGTTTTGTGTTGTCGTGCGTGTTTCCGTCCGTGGCGGGCGGTTTGACTCCGACTCGGACGATGGCGGGCGGTATTTTGTATGATTTTTCCGCCGATGGCGGTTTTCAGTTTGTGTACTCATAATGGCGTGGTCGGTGTTCAGGCGGTGTGTGCGGGCGGATTTTTGCCGCTTCCATGCCTGGCGGATTTTTTTACGCCGGGTATCGTAATGTGCCCCTTTATGTCTATTCAGTGACAATGGGCAAGCATACACCTTTCATGTACTGAGTCCCACTAACCAACAATTTCTCTAGAAGATGCAATATCTTTGATAATACTTCCAAGAAGACTGCCTGAACTTTTATCAATTACCTGGAATTATTAGAGGAAACTGAGTCTTATATTGAATCCATCACCTAGTGTTGTGAAGTAGCTGCAAAGTAACTTGTTTAAAACACTATGCACACTCCTTAAACAAACACATAAATATATGCAAGAGGGATATAGTGCAGTCCTGTTTGCAAAACAGATGGAAAGGAATCAATATTATGAAACACATTTTGTTCATTAGTAATCGAGGACATTTGGACAGGTTGGGCACTTTCACAAGAAAAATGATAACACATTTTGAGCTAGATAACATTTATTTGTCTATTAGCATTTTGAATGAAAATGTGTTTCTTAAGAATATAATTATTGCCTGACTTACAATTCAGCTACAGGATTCACACATTGTCCAACTGAGCCGGTTCTAGGAATTTTGGGACCCGGGGCAGAAAGGGAATGTGGGAATCCCCTCTAATTTCCATGTGACAGGTTGGGACTGTCTAGAGATACCGGGATTGTGTTCCACATGCTAAGTGCGTAGATCGATAATGTATTTTGCTTTATTTTATTTCTTTTCTGCACATGTTTGTCTCTTTACTGAAGGTGTCCCATCTTCAGGTGTCTGGTGAGTCACCAGAGAAGGCAAGCTGGTCTTCCAAGTAAGCAGGGATGCTGGTGATAATGGGTTTGTAGATAATGCAGCTGGTTTTAAAGGCTGTGATGGCTAGCAAGGGTGGCTAAAGAGTTCCATGGGGTGGGGGGTTGTGGTAATATTTTGTCAGGCCCATTAGCAATGAGGAGTAGTGCTGCATGTATGGTGAAATTTAGTGTGGCCACTTTGGATTACTTTTCCACAATGGTTTCCCAGATTCCCAGTGCAAGATAAAATGTGTGGCATATAATATTTTTGGGCAAGATGTAAAAGCATACAAAACAGCTGAAATTAGCTTTACTGCTTATATTGAAGGTGTAAGAATTTGGGTTACTGGTTTGGGGGGTGAAACCCTACCCAAACAGCAACCATAATCTTTTTCAGGGTGAAATCACAAGCAAATCCCAAATTAACCTGTGCTCACCTCTCTAGTAACTTGGTACAGAGCAGTCAGGCTTAACTTAGAGGCAATGTCTAAAGTATTTGTTCAACACTTCAAACAGTAATAAAATGAAAACACACCACAAAAGGGATACCCTACCATATAAGAAAAATAGAGTAGATTGTAATAAATCAAGAACAACAAAACAAAAAAAATCCAATCAGTAGAACCGGAGATAGGCAATTTAAAAGATTTAAGTGAAAATAGCACCAAAAAATCCAAAGCGCCTCTTGTGGCTATCTGGTTGTGCGAGACCGGAAGAAGTGACAAGTTCTGGCCAACCACGATGGATTGCGGGTCGAAATCCGGGACTAGGTTAAGGCCTGCAGAAAAGCTGCCTTCTTAGTCCAGCGCAAAAAGTCCCATTCGTGGTGGAGGGGGCCGCAAGGAGCAGAAAAGCATCTCAGACAGCCGCTGATGTAGCGCAAAGAGCAGGCCTGGTGTTGTGAATGGTTGTAGCTGTAGCGCAAATATTCAGTTGTTGTCGGTAGCGGGCTGGAGCTTTGCAGTGGCCTCTCTGCGAGTAGTTGAAGATGTAGCAAAAGAGTTTGAGTGACAAAACTTGACGGTGGCTGCCTGTGCAAGCAGCAAGGATTTGCTGCTAATTAACCGGTTCCCGTACGGCCCAATAACTTCATTTCAGCCTCTCTGAGGCTACACCAAGGGTCCAGGAACTGAGGGGCACCATATAGGAGTCGGGGGCTTCCTCCAGCAGGATCTGGGTGCTGGTTCAGGTGGTTGTGAGCCTGGTATGCCTCTGTAGCTTTGAATAGGAGGCCAGCAGACTAGCCCTTGGAGTCACTCTGGGAGTCCTGGATTCAGGTGCAGGTACAGTCCCTCTGACTCAGACAGGAGGGTAGCAGGGCAACAATACAGAAAGGCAGCAGTCCGGCAAGGCAGTAGTCCATCAGGGCAGCAGTCCAGCAGGGTGGCAGTCCTTTCTGCAGCCCTGAGCAGAGTGTACTGAAGAGTTAGAGTCTGAGGTCCAATATTTATTCCTGGTGCCTCCATTGAAGTGGAAGAAGCTTCTAAAGGTTTGCCTTTGAAGTGCACAGGTTTCCTGCCCCCCTTCCCTGGCTCCCTACTAACTACAGTGGGTAGGCAGCCCTTGGTGTGGGGTCAGGACACAGCCTATTCAAGTGTAAGCAAGGCTTTGCCCAGCTCCGTCTTCCCACCCTGCCAGTTATGGCCCATTCAGGCACACTGAAGCCCTCTATTGTGTGTGGGTATCTAGGAGTTTAAACACAAAGCCCAGTTGTCAGCTACAACGAGTCATGTGGCCCAGAGACAGGCTACAGACACTAAATGGCTAACTTTACCATAAGAATGGATTTTTCATTACAATTCCAAAGACACAAAACATGAACTGGTCACCCGTTTGCAAGGACTGCATTGTGTCTGATGTAAAGTACATTGAACTGGATCCTGTGCTGTACTGGAAGCCTGCAGAATGCGACTATAGTGGGCATGATATGCATGTGTTGTTTTCAGATTCAAGCAAATTCTGGACACCTGTGTCTAGATTCTATGCAAAGTTGCTATTGATAATTGTGGTAAGCCTGTGTGGATGATGTTACAGTAGTGTCCATAGAGTTTATCTCAGTATCACATTTTATTTGCTTTTGGGTTCAGAACAGAGGGCCTGAGTTAGAGTCTGGTAGATATCCCTTCTGCTGTTTTACAAGTTAATTATGTCCTAAGGCACTTGTAATAAGATGGACGGGCTATCTGTCACGTTTGTGATGGAGTAACCCATCCGCCAAGTTCTAAATCAGGCCCAGAGTCTTTTCCAATCACAAGGGTCATGTACAGAATACACGAAAGTTTGACCTTGGATGGCTCTCAGTGATAAGAAACGCTGCTTTATTATTTTCCCTGTTCAGGCAGAGGCAGTTTTTCTTCATTCATGAAATGTGTGTTTCTGGCATTTAGTCATTTTGCACTGATCACCTGATTTCCTTGTCAGCAGAAGAAGGATATGGGTGTCCTCGAAATACATTTGGAAATGGAGGTGTGATCTAGTCACAGTTGTAGTCGATTTACAGTTTATCAAACTGAGATTACTGGGAGAGGTTTATTAGATATGGACAATTAGGGCTGACCAGATGTTGTGATTGCTATCCCTTTGCTTTTGCAAGCTGTTGCTTTTCAAACTGTTGACACAGGCTGCACTGAAATCCATCCAATAATATTGTTTGTAGCTGAATTGCACAGTAGCTCACATTGGTTTGCAGAGGGCATAGAAAAAAATTACCCTCTCTCTGAATACCTTTATAGTTCAACAATATGCTGGCAAGATTCCTCAGTGAGTACACTCCTCGGAGCTAAAATGTCTGGTGATCTGAAGGCCATGAGCTCATGTTCAGTCAATGCAGGCAATGGGCCTGTCTCACTAAGATTTTATGTTGGGAGCACTCCTGACCTAGACCCCAATAGTGCATCACAGTAATTTTTGTTGATCAGCTCCTCAGTATTTAAACCTTACAAGTCCAAGGAATTCGATACTATAAATTGGGTAATAGTAACATCTGGCATTTATAGCGCATAGAAATGGAAGAAGTGGGTAGTAATGTATATTATTATTGTCTGCAACGTGTCCTCCAAGACTGCTCAGAGAGCAAGCGCTTGCGCCTGTGATCTGTGAGTAATACACATGTCATAGGTTCAGCTTATCAGGCCTTTTTCCGTCGTTCATTTTTCTGATGTTTACAAAATGGAACAGTAATACTTGTTGAATAGTGCAGCGTGAAGGAATGAAACTGGGTCAGCAAACGAGGGATAAAATGAATGCATTATTGTTACTATTTTAAATGGACAAAGTAAACTTCGCACTATCCAAAGACTCTTCGCAAATGCAAGCAATCAGTCCATGGAAAATGAAATATCGCTACCGGGCAACCATGTGCTATTTAAATGCCAATGGCATACGCTTGTCTAAACTACTCTATGCAACCTTCTTTGGCTCTTAAGCAAATGTATTTCTTTAAGTTATAGTAGGGTAAAAGGTGTCTTTGGAAATTGTTAGAAGCCTGCTCCAGAAAAAATATTTGAAATGTGTGATGTGTATTTGTGTGAACTTAAAATTCACCACCCAGACGTCACCAGCTTGAGGAACATTAGTCCCATTATTGGCAACACACCCCACCACCCCACCACAACAGAGTATGCATGCATAAATAAATACACAACACAACTTTTGTTTGGGAAAATTAGTGCTGCAGGTTTATTCCATACAAAAGTATGCAATATGGTGGGTTATCTTACGGGCGATCCAAGGGCAGGCAGCTGTACCAACCTATGCTGCCCTGCCCGCCTGATGAGCCAAGCACTGTGGAGTAACCAATCAGCGCTACCCTTATGGGGGTGATCCCCTTACTGGATCACGTGACACATTGGTCCCTATTACTCACGCCCCTTTCAGGGCGGAGCGTAGCAAGGCAAGCCCCCGGTTGTTCAGGCCCACAACCGCCCGAAGGACTAACGGGGAGCCGACGTAATTGTTCCAGGACCCTCCCATGAGGCTCCTGGGATTTGGCTCTGGCACCCCTATTGTGCTCTTGCAGAGGTACTCTTCTGTACCCATTTGCTTCCAGATCGCCCTGTAACTCCTCCTGCAACGAGAAAGAAAACATTACAACGTTCTATGTATTTCGCCTGCCAACCCCACGCCGGGTAAGCGGTAGGGTGGGAGACGGCGTGTCCGGCGCAAAGAGGACGCCAAGATGGCCGGGGGAGGCATAAATACCTCCCCACCTCCTCTGTGTGCCGGAAGTGACGCGTCTGGTAGGGGGACTCCTCCTTGAGTCCCGTACATCATTGGGGGGTGGGGAAGTGCCCAAATGGCACTAAAGGGGCCGCCCGTTTAGGGTGGCCCCCTGCGGGGGCCGCGGGCAGCCGCAGATCATTGATACTTGTAGAGCAGGGACATGCCACCCCTTAAGGTTTCAAGGCGCTGGGGGACGTCCGGGAGATTAAGTGAGCTATTGCCAGAGTCACATGATGCTGAGCCGAGCTGCCGCCTGTGCCAGGGATCGAACCGTGCCCCCGCGCTCTGGAATCAGCCCCTCTGGCCTCGCGCCACAACTCTCCCTACATATTATTCACTCCTGTCTCAGGCAGTGGAGTAGCAAGGAGGCAACGGGCCCTAACGCAAGAAAGAAGCATGGGCCTTTCATAACATCCAAAACTGGGTGCGCTGGACACCTCAGAGTCCCTGCCCCTGGTGCAACTGCACATGTTGTACTAGCAACAGCTATACCCTTGGATTTAGAGTCAATGTACTCCGATCTGATGCAAGCAAATGCCACTCTCAGTTAGAACCATGAAACCTAAGAGCCAGTCGCATAATGCAAACCGTTTTGAATATTAATAATGATTTCCGATTTTTAATAGGGTTTAATTAACCAGCTGGGTGCTCCCAAGAAGAAAGGTGCTATAAATAAATCATTGTTTCCTGATGGAACAAATAAGAGCTGCATAAAAATGCAATGCAACTAAGCTAATGACGTTAAAAGGAGCTACCTCTCCGATACAGCATACCAAAAAAATTAAATTCAGTAGGACACATTTTCCTTCTTTTCCTCATGTGCTTTGTGGTTGAAATAAATATCCCATTTTCACATAAAAAGAAACTGACACAAAGCGGGCACTGGCAAATATAAGCACGTATTTCAACACAGGACATTGAGTAAGGTCTGAGACTTTTCTGGGCAGTGCTTAAGTAATTGAACTGGTCCAGGCTTCACAATGCACCCTTGCATGTTTGAAAAAACATACACATTGAAAGTGCAATGAGTTATGAGCAAGGCTGGAGGAACAGTTAAAGTTCAGTGCTGACAGCTGTCATCTTCACAACAGAATGTGACAGGAAATGATTCGAAGCAGATTTATATGAATAATGATCCAGCGTGTGATGTGTGATAGAAATAAACTGAAGAAACGTGGCGAACAGTGAAAGAGAAATGTGTTTTACATTTAAAAGAAGTAATGGCCGATTGATAATATTATTCTTGTGTTTTTAAATAGCGATTAGATTTGGCAATGGCGGCTTTGTGTGCCTAATTCTATCTCCCTATTTAAAGTATGGTTGTTGTTTTGTAACAAAGAGTTTCTCTGCGACATCCTCATGTTTGAAAGTTGCACAAGTGCCCATGATACATGTGAACCATTTAAAGCTATAGCAGAGAGCTGAACTAGATAACACATTTCTTATTGCTCCCAGAGGGTTGTATCTCAGTCCCAGGAGGAGTGCAGTAAACCAAAGAAAATCCATATCTACTGGATAAGCAATGGCCAGAGGGCTGACTGGAGTTATTGATTTACTTTCTAGGCCATTTAGGTTTTAATGGTGGAGAAAAACTGAAGTGCTGTTTACTTTTCTGCCTGAATCGACCAAAGAACTAGGCCTTTTTACAAGGATTTGATTGATTAGAAAGGACTTATTTCAACAATAGAAGTAACGCAGCTTAAGCAACACACACTGAGTGAGTAACATGTTGAAACTCAGTGCAGGCGGAAAAGTCACTTACCTTAAACAAAATCCACATACACGGATGCTTAAAGGAGGTCTTCATTTTACAAAAATATAACATTTCTTTACTTACCTAAAATTGTTCTGACTTCTGTTCCCTTTGACAATTAAACATTTCCTCATATGTATTTATTTTAACTTCACTGTCAACACTTGTTTTATTCCAGTTGCCACCAACTTTCCAAATGCCTATATACCCGTAAAGAGGAAGTGACATCAGAAGAGAACAGGAAGTGCAGACTATAGCTCCATTACAGCAGTGAAAGTTACGTTTTGTTGTTGGTGCTAAGTAACAGCAATCACAAAGTGTTATTTTAATCTCTGTTATTGCATACGATTTGAAGACTAAGCTTCCTGTCCTTATTGTATTTAACTTCCTGTTTCATAAATGCTCGATCCCTCTCTAAAAACAAACATCACATCTACGACCTTCTCACAGATGCAAAACCAGACATACTATTCATAACTGAATCATGGTTGGGAGATGATATGGCTCCAGTCCTGCATGAAGCCATTCCTCTAGGCTATCAAACGATCACCCAAAATCGTATAGGCAAAAAAGGAGGTGGTCTAGCTGTTGTGTTCAGGCAAACATTACATATCACTAAAGTTGATGACATCTCCATAAAGAATTGTGAGGCTCTTCTAACAAGATGCAATACTGCACCGTCTTCATCCTGTAACTTCCTGCTCCTTTACAGACCTCCATCTAGCAAGGCGACATTCCCAGACGCACTTCTAGACACAGTTTCAAACCTGATAACAATACACTCCAACTTATGCATTCTGGGTGACCTCAACATTTGGTTTGACAAACCCAATATGACCCATCCAAAAACAATAATCACTGGCCTAGACACACTGAACCTGCATCAGATTGTCCACAAACCCACACACATCGCTGGACATATCCTAGATGTCATTTTTGCTAATACTGAACTAGTTACCTTTCAAACTATAACTCCAGTCACATGGTCAGACCACCACTTGCTTGCTTTCCAACATAAAACAACACTAAGGGACTCACCTAAAACTAGCTTACATCCATCCACCTCTCGGCCGTGGAACAAACTCAATTTGGAACACTTAGAAACACAACTAACATCAAGTACAAATCTGGAAACAATAACTTCTGTTCAAAATCCATATGAGTGGCTACAGGAAGCTTTTGACATTCTGATACCACTCAAAACCACACAACAGCACAAAAGAAAAAAAGCGCCTTGGAGAAACATAGAAATAAAAGACATAAAACAACAAATTAGAAGGCTGCAACGTACCTGGCTCAAAACAAACGCCAAACAAGACAAACTTCACCTACAAAAAATGTACAGATTATTCAAGTCAGCTATCAAAAAAGCTAAGAAAAGGTACTATTCAGACAGAATTCAAAATGCTAAATGTGCAAATAAAGAATTCTATAAAATACTCAATGAATTTCGCAAACCAAATTGCCTAGTGGGAGCTCATCCTGCTACTCAAGATTTCACAGACAAACTGGCAAATCATTACACAGACAAAGCAGACACATTGGACTCGTACTTAAAACAGAAACAAAGCACCAGCACTAACCCCTGTACAAAACAACAATCCAAGAATACTCTAACCCAGCCTCTCCGTTCCTTCCAACACATCTCACACAATGAATTTATGGACCTGGTCAAAGCAAGCAGGCCTGCCGGCAGCCCTTCTGACCCCTGTCCACCACAAACTTTCAAGACAATTCTTTTAACAACCTCTGCTGCCACTGCAGTAAGAAGAATCATCAACGATTCCTTAACTACCGGAATATTTCCAGAAGAACTAAAAAAATCACACATACGCCCTTTACTGAAGAAAACAAACTTGGACCTGCTGAACCCTGACAACTACAGACCCATTACAAATGGACCTTTCCTGGGCAAACTGATAGAAAGAGCAGCGTTCGCCCAGATGTCACAATTCATTGAAGAGAATGACATACTCTCAGACTTCCAAACAGGATTCCGTCCAGGAAGAGCCACTGAATCTGCCCTCCTTGCCATCTGGGATGACCTGAAGAATACAGTTGACCTGAAGAATACAGTTGAATACTCCTCTTGGGCCTCTCAGCTGCCTTTGACACGGTTGACCATGACACTCTGAAACAAAGACTCTATGAAGCCGGCATAGAGGGAACTGATCTAGACTGGATCGCGTCCTACCTTCAAAACAGAACTAATGTCATCCATACCCCACCTTTCTCGTCCAAACCATACTCCACAAAAGCAGGGGTCCCTCAAGGTTCTATCATCTCGCCCATGCTTTTCAACATCTACATGAAGTCATTACCGGTACTGATCAATCAATTTCACCTCACGTGCTATAACTATGCAGATGACACGCAAATACTCCTTCAACTGGAATGCCCCAAAGACATTGAAAAATCCCCAATTTTCAGTTGTCTCAGGGCTGTGGATCAGTGGATGACTTGGAGCCATCTCAAATTGAATGCTTCAAAAACAGAAATACTCACGTGTGGCGATTGGAAACATTACGACCTGCTTGCCGCCTGGCTTGATGAACTGGGATCACCACCTAAAGTATCGAAGGAAGTAAGAAACCTCGGAATGACCATGGACTCCAAGCTGTCGATGAATGCCCAAGTGAACAAACTAGCAAGATCACGCTTTGTCACTATAAAAACGCTGCAACAAATTTTCCCACATTTGCGATTTCCACACAAGGTCCAAGCTACCATCTCCCTTGTTCTGTGCAAACTCGATTACGCCAATAGCCTCTACCACGGATCACCTTTAACGACCATGAAAAGACTACAACGGATTCAGAACTCGGCTGCCAGACTACTCTTGCATATCAAACCGCGAGACCACATTTCACCTGCCTTGAAAGCCCTGCATTGGTTACCGGTTGCCAGAAGATCCACGTTCAAGCTACTTTGTATCACCCACAAAGCAATACATGGAATGGGTCCGCTCTTCATCAGGAATAAAATCACCAAACACATTCAACAAAGGAACCTACGCTCTAAAGGGGCATCTCGCCTCAAAATCCCAAGATACAAGAAAAAACCATGGGTGGCACATCCTTCTCTGTTCAAGCAGCCAAACTATGGAACTCTTTACCCCCAACATAAGATCCACCGGCAACCACCTTATCTTCAGAAAACTACTCAAGAATTTGCTCTTCCCCACATAAGCACCATACGCAAACAGAAATTTACAGCATATTCCTCTGTATATAAGCATTTATTTTCACTATAGATATGTACCTATCTTTGAGTATTGCTTTGTATAAACATGTAGAATAATTATGTTGTTGTAAATAAATAAATAAATAAAAATCATCTTTGGTCTACATGTACTTACTTCCATTGTGCATCTATGTACCTTCCATGTACTTGGATCTGTGTGTCTGTTATTTTTCTCCTGAAAAAGCATATCCAATGCACTACCCTATTTCTCATCCTGTACCTCTATCAATATCTTTAATCTATATATTCTTAGCTCCTTTATGCATCTATATACTTTCAATGTACTTATGGATCTATATATTTATCACTTTCTTCTAATTTAGCATTTCAAATGCACTACCCTATTTTCTCAGCCTATACTTCTCTCAATATATCCTCTGGCCCAACCTTCTGACTCATCTCAAACTTCTTTCTACTACTCTTTCCAATGCACTACCCTATCTCTCACCCTATACATCTATCAATATATCCTCTACATCCACTCTCTCATTTATCCCAAACCCCATACCACTACTATGATCCCCAAAATAACCCTTTCTAGACTATCTCCTACTCTATCCCTCCTTGCATCATCTGACACCTCTTTTTACTATACCGATCCCCCAAAACAAACCTTTCTAAACTCTTCCCTCTGACTCTTCCCCTCAAAAACCCCTTTATACATCCAAAAGCCTCCTCCTACTGCTATGACCTAAAAAAAAAATCTAAAAAAAAATCTCACTCTTCTGTCCCCCCACTATCCTTTTCAATCAAAATAACAGACTAACATGTTCACTTCTCAAATTCCATATTCCACTATACTAATTCACCACTAATCCTTTATGGGTTCCAGAGTAGTGTTCTACTCGCCAATAAAGCGTTTCAACACCCATCAGGATTACCAGCGCTATATAAATGCAAACCTTTTTCCCTTTTCTACCCCTCCCCAACCCTTCTCAATCCAAATAACTGACTAACATAACCACCACTCAAATTACTTTTATGTTTCGCCATAGTAATTCAAAAGTAATCCTTATGGGTTCCAGAGTAGCGTGCTACTCGCCAACAAAGCGCTTCAAAACCCCATCAAGGGGTAGCAAGCGCTATATAAATACAAACCTCTTTCCCTCTTCTATCCCGCAACCTACCCTTCTCTATCGAAATAACTGAATAACATATCCACCACTCAAATTACTTCATACTTCACTATACTAATTTTCAACACTAATCCTTTATGGGTTCCGGAGTAGCGTCCTACTCGCCAGAAAAGCGCTTCAACACCCATCAGGGGTAACAGGTGCTACATGAATGCAAACCTTTCTTCCCTTTTATCCCTCCGCTACCCTTCTCACTCCAAATAACTGACTAATATCCACCACTCAAATTACTTTCATATTTCACCATACTAATTCAGCACTAATCCTTTACGGGTTTCCGGAGTAGCGTGCTTCAACACCCCATCAGGGGCAACAAGCGCTATATAAATACAAACCTTTTTTTTCCTCTTCTATCCTTCTGCTATCCTTCCGAATCCGAATAACTGACTAACCTATCCACCACTTAAAATTTACTTGCATGTTTCACTATACTAATTCAACACTAATCTTCTATGGGTCCCGGAGTAGTGTGCTACTTGCCGAAAAAGCGCCTCATCAGGGGTAGTAAGCGCTATATAAATGCAATTACAATACAATACAATTGGATGAAGTGAATTCACAATGGTGGGTCAGCCAAGGGGGAGAAAATACTGACATATACTCTAGATAGGGCAGCTTTCCTCTGATCCTCGACATTCTTGCTCTCTATCTTAGTTCCTTCACAGTGTTCCTGATTGGTCCGGCATTGCACTTTAGGTAAGGTGTTGCCATTTGAATACAGATGACAGGTATGGGGGAGTATGCAGAGTTATTTGAGCTATAGCGGGGATTCAGGCAAGGGTATGTTCTGGCACCTGTGGTATTCCTCTTTACATCAATGGCCATAATAAGTAATTAACATCATTTGGCAGGGATATCCCGACCAATACAAAACAACATATAGCTGCACTACTATATGCAGATGATGCTGTGCTCATGTCTCGAACTCCCTCAGGCCTCAAGGAGATGACTGACAACTTTGTTCCCTATATGGACAGCTCGGATCTGGAGACAAATCTGACCAAAAGCCATTACATGGCTGTAGGAGCTAGAATGTCTAAAATTAGACCAATCCTGATCAAGCATAAATCCCTTAAAAGGGTGTACAGCTTTCCCTACCTGGGGTCACATTTGATTCCCTAGGTAATAGGTCACCATGTATGTCAAAATGGTTCTAGCAAGTTTAATTACATCATTGGGTCTCTTTTTAATTTGGCTAAGCAGGTTGGGCACAAGCCTATACCAGCTTTTGTGGAAATCTAGAGACGTAAATGTATCCCAGTTCTCACCTATGGGGTGGCTATTTGGGGAAACAGCTCTGCAAGTACCTTCAAATGGAATAAAATAGATTCTGTAGACGTCTATTAGGTTTACCACCCAATAGCTCCCATTATTTTGTCCACAGGGAGTTAGGACTAAAGCATGTATTGGATCATATTAAATTAGCCCCCCTCCTACTGTGGCTGTCAGTATGGTCTAATAGAGATGCCACACTACACAGTGACATCATTGAGGGCTGTTTGTCTTGTGATGTAGGGTATAAAATCCAATGGTTTAAGCATGTGAAGCAATTATGTAAGAGCCTGAGGCAACCCGATTTGTATTCCAAACCAAATAAAGTACCTCCGGAATACAAAAACTGGGCTAAGCAGGCCTATTGAGAGTAGGCGAAAGGCAACAGGGCAAGGGGGAAATGGCCAAGCCCACTGTGCAAGAGTATTTTATCTTCCATACTCCCTCTGGCCCAGCCTCCCTCTGGCCCAGCCTCCTATTTTTCCATGGTTAATAATGATTGAGAAAGACAGTTACTAACAAGATTTCGGTTATGCACAATAACGGGTAATTTGTCTTTTCCCTTAGGCCAATATGATACAGAATCGATACGCCCGTGCAATGAAGTTTTATCTCAGACTACACTGTGCTTTTTTCTGCAAATCTTATAGACATTTTATTAGTCAATATCTGGTTCCAATTCTTAAATCATATGATTTTTATTTTTTAAATGTAAACCTGTACTTTATTTTTTACAGTCACTTCCTAACAAAGCTGCTCTGTTGCTGCTATCTTAAGACATGCAGTGCGTTTACGGACTTCAATGCTATTTAATCAGTGAAATTAAATTTTTATTGTGGCTTTGAAACTGTGATTTACTATTTTTTTTCGGAGATGGATTTTTATGGATTGTGAAGTTGTTATTGCATGTACTTTTATAGCTGAATTTACCTGCCGAATAAAGATATGACTGACTGACAGGTAAGAATGATTATCATAGAGCAATGAGGCAGTTCGCGTACACCTCAGTTGTAGTTCTTGATAATAGAATCATCTCCTAGGAACTCATGCTTACATGTATTTGAAAACAGACGACAGTTTCCCCTGTACCCAGCCTTAGTACTATGGTGACAGCCTAGGGCATTGATGAGGCTGTACTTAAAGTTCTTTCCCAGGTAATTCCTACCTAAGACCCTCAAACAATGACTAGACAAAATTGCATTAGGTGTTTGGACTTTCGAAAGGCACTGTAAAAAGCCACTCAATCTGATACAGAATGACTGACCAACAAATTGAGGATTATGCTAACTCTGGATTCGGGATGACTGTCCCGGTGATCGATCGATCGATCGATCGATCTATCTATCTATCTATCTATCTATCTATCTATCTATCTATCTATCTATCTATATAGAGATAGATAGATAGATAGATAGATAGATAGATAGATAGATTAAACATGAGACAAATTTGGTACAGTATATTTAGACATGAGGCAAATTTGGTACAGTATATTAAAATGATTTTTGGACCGGGGAAGGGTAGTATTTTTCACGGTTCTTGCAAAATTGCTCTCAGGGTGTATTCCATCTCATGCCAAAAGTAAGCATTTTTTTTAAAAAATACTGACTTACCTTGTTATCCGATCACCAATCTCATGTTGTATGTTACTTTTTCACCTCTATGTCATTGTATGCGATTTTGTATGCTCTGTAAAGCTGCGGTCGATTTTGTTTGGCATAAAACTTCTAAACAAGTTTAGGAGGGAATACAATAAACAGAGGTATGATGTTGTGGTGTTGGCGTCTGAAGCTCTACATCAATAAATGTTTTTGGAACTATTTTTACAAATTTGGGCATCGTTTTCGATCTCAGTAGGCCCGTGCTAATAATGGCTTAGAAATACATAACTAACCAGTAATGCAAAATAAAATAAAAAATATAATTAATGAGAAAGAATGATTGCTAATTCCATTTACTGAAAATTCATCATTTTTACATGCTCATTGGTAAGGCTGTTTTTGACAGGCATACACAAGCTTGCCTTTATTTTTTATTATCATATAAACTTAAGTTGCTGTTAACAATAAGACTGAGTGACTATTCTTGCATTAAATAATGCAACATTAATTTAGCAGTGCTAATTTCTAACCAGGTTTTAGATTGCAGATGATGTATGAATCATTTTGTTCAAGCACTTCAATTAGAATGCAGATACAAACCACTGAGAGCTTGTTAGGCATGCCTTTCTAATGGATGTTCATCTCAAATCATCAATTGTCAAAACAGATGTTTGCCAAAAGCCTTAAGACCAATTTAAAAGTAGAATTAGTTCATCAGAGGCAAGTGTTCAGAAATTACTGAATAAGTCAACTGTCTGTGATCCCTGGAGTCATTTCAAAGAGAGAACCTCGTGTTCTTTTAAAGGAACAGCTAAACCTGTTCCATCGCTTTGAACTATTCTCACAGTTTTCTCCAGTAGGTGTACACTTTAGGCCCTCACTACAAGTTTAGAGCTAACCTCCCAGCCGGGTGCAAACTGGGGCTTGAGGGGGGATTGGAATTACGAATTGTGTGATAATTATCAAACCTTCACCGTTCTCCCTTGATAGATTTCATCAGGTCAAGTATGCTGGGGAAAAAGGCCTGGGAAAAGGCAAACCATGAAGAATGTGGTGTTAAAACCATTTTGAATGGTATGCCCTATTTTCATGTTGAAAACTCAGACTAGCATGTGTTCACCACACCTGGTTAATACCTTTCCTATGTGTAATGGTATCCATCAGGTGTGGTAAAACCCCCTCCATATTCAACCTAAAGTTGCAATGAGGACCTTAGTATGCCAAATTCACGGATTTGTACTTTAAAACTGGGTAATAATAATATAGTTTTGTCTCTCAGGAATTTACAAACAGATGAACCTCGTCTGTGTTGAACTCAGAAATGCAACAAAAATAAATTTCTTCTGCCCAAGCAAGTCGCCTACATCACACTGCTTAAATTGGAAAAAAAAATGTGTAATGTTCGAGTTTGAATTACTATGCAGCTCTATAGATATGGAGCACATCTACTACATCATGGTGATAATGTGATGGTTAGAAGAACTTTTTGGGATTTTACTGTTACTACAGAATAATTTTTTTTGGGCCTGCTTGGTCCAGAAGGGTGCACTATAAGCATCTTTCAGTGACATGAACGTGTAAAACATCTACTCGAGCTGCTGTGTGCTTGTGGTAGCGTGGTTAGGCGTGTTGTAACTCTGAAAAAACAGGGGCTTGACTCCCCAGATGCACTTACCTGGATTCAGTAATTTATTTGGTGTATCTTCACTTCTGCGATTCCACCTAGTTAACCTAATCCCCAGGCGCGGTCGGTGGTAGGAGTGCCGGTCGGGCGGTGACGTGGGGCGGGGGAGGAGCAGGGTGGGGGGTAGTAAACTACGGATTAAGGCCCAATACAGGTAAGTAAACATTTAAATAAATAAAACGAATTTCGTTGTGAGCGCTGCATCGCCAAATGCAATGCAGTGCGTGCAACGAAATTCGTTTTATTTATTTAAATGTTTACTTACCTGTATTGGGCCTTAATCCGTAGTTTACTACCCCCACCCTGTCCTCCCCTGCCCCACGTCACCGCCCGACCGGCACTCCTACCACCGACATCGCCTGCTAATCCCCCAATCCTAAATGGTCCTTTACATTTTATCTTTCTGCCCTTTAAGCATGCCCTCTTGTCCAATTTTATCAGCCATCCTAATATAAGTATGATATACCTTTTCCAGTCATGGTCTAACATATTAATCTTTTTCCTTCTTCTCGATTTGCATTTACTTTAATAAAACATACACAGTTGATAGAATATGAATTATGTGGGATTGCAACCTCAAGTAGTCTCGAAATCTGTTAACTGTGATCTGCAACTTAACTCATGTGTGTCTTATCTACTTATTACTTACACCTTACATAAAGCATATTTGCAATCCTTCTGAAAGTTTTTGGCTTTCTTCTTGTTCAAACTGGTCAGTCTTAGACTGACAAGTCTTATTTTTTAAACAAATAGCTTCCTGCCACTTTCCGCTGTCACTTGGCTCAAAAAACTTAGTATGTTTTTAGTACTCAGATACAGATTATGGTTCATATTTAGGGGCCGATTACGATCCCGTTCGGAAAGCATTCCGACCAAATCGGTTTCGAAATGCTTTCCAAACGACTCGGATCGGGGGAGTCTGACCTAGCGATTTGGATGCATCCGGATGCTTCTGGCTACGATTCGGTCAGACTCCCATTGACTTCAATAGGAGCCTGTGTTTAGAACGAGAACACAAGATCCCTGTTAGAACTGGGGGTCTCTAGTTGGCAATGGTTTGCACCTTTGTCCAAATAGGGACCCTTGCTTCTAGTCAGGATAAGGGGGATACACTCCTAAAATAACCCCTGCTCACCCCCTGGTAGCTTGGCACGAGCAGACAGGCTTATCTCAGAGGCAGTGTGTAAAGCATTTGTGAACATATACAGTAATACAGTGAAAACACTAGAGATGGACACCACACAGGTTGTATGTAAAAATAAGTAATCTTTATATAGACTTAACACAAGACCCAATAGCAAAATTCCACAATACTGTAATCCAAAAATAGACTTAAAATAATAGAGACAGTTCACGTTATCTTCAAAAATAGGATAGTCAATCAAATAAAGCTTGTAGCAACAAATAACTCCACTTGGAGTTATTACGACGTCGTGACCGGTGGAAATCCCAAAGTACGGCGCCGACCGCGAGGTGCGCGGCGTCGGGCCCGGAGTCGAGCAGACCCACAAAGAACAGTACCTGGAATTCAATGAAAACAAAGACGGTGCATGGCGTCGGGGAGGTGAGGCTTCGTTGGCGCCGGCGGCGTCGGTTCCTTACGACCCCAGGGGAGGTGATGTCTCGGTTCCTTACTGCAGCGCAGGGGAGGTGAGGCGTCGGTTCCTTACTGTGTCGGGAAGGAGACGTCACGGATGGCGGCGAGGCGTCGGTTCCTTACGATGGTGCGGTGTCGATGGATTCGGGGGTCACCCACGTCGAGGATCGGCTCCGCAGTGATGAAGCCCTGGCGTCGGCGAAGTCGGGACTGTGCGTCGTGAACGTCACGAGCGGTGTCCACGGCTCCGGTGCAGGCAGCGGCCTCGATGACGGCTTCGGAGTCGATGTCGCACGGCGTCAGCAGGCGTCGGGCCTACGGTGCAAGTCGGGGCGGTGCGTCGTGCTCTTCACGAGCGGTGCCCACGGCTTCGGTGCAGGTTACGGCGTCGCTCGCCGGCGTCGGTGTTGCAATTTCCTTCTGTTAGCAGCTAAAACAGCAGTTCTAGATGCAGGCAAACAGAAGGGGTGAAGTCGTTGTGTCCCTGTGACTTCAGGCAGGAGGCAAGCTCAGTTCAAGCCCTTGGAGATTCTCTTCTTCAAGATGATAAAGCACAGCAAAGTCTTTTCTCCTGTCCTTGGCAGAAAGCAACCACTGCAGGCCAACCCCAATCAGCAAAACAGCACAGGGGCAGTACTCCTCCTTCAGCTTCTCCGGTTCTTCTCCTTGGCAACAGGTTTCTTGATTTCCCAGAAGTGATCTAATTTCATGGGGTCTGGGCCCCAGTATTTATACACAGAAATCCTTTGTTCTCTGAAGGCAGAAAGGCCTTTGCCTAGTCCAAACCAGTTCTGGTCAGTCCTGGAGCACTTTGTGTACATGACTCCTTCTTTCCTTTGAGAGTGAGGGGCAGAGCCATCAGACGCCCGGCAGGAGGTGGAGCCAGCATTGTGGAAGGCAGGCACAGCCCTATTCAGACCCAGGTGCGACTCCTCCCACCCATCCTCCTTCAGGCAGACCTATTCAGCCTAGTGCTGACTCACCCTGCCTCCTGGAATCCCCCAGCCCCTGTCACTCACAAACCCAGACATACAATACACAACCTGAGCAGAGGCAGCTGGATGGTTAGGCAAGAAAATACCTACTTTCTAAAAGTGGTATTTTCAAACACAGAATGTTAAAACCAACTTCACTAAAAGATGTATTTTATCATTCTGAGTTCAGGTATACTAAATTCGTTTTTCTACCATGTTCCCTAGGTCAGTTAGGATTATAAGGTGTAATAATCAAACTGCCCATTCTGGCCTATGGGGAACAGGTAGCCTTGCAATAGTGAAAAACGAAAATGGCTGTAATTCACTATTAGGACAGGCCACACACACCAGGGCATGTCCTACCTTATACTTACAATGCACCCTGCCCTTGGGCCTACCTTAGGGGTGTCTGATATGAAGATAAGGGAAGGTTTAGGGACTGGCAAGTGGGTGCACTTGCCAAGTGGACATGGCAGTCACAGACTGCACACAGGCTCTGCAATGGCAGGCCTGAGACACACTTTACAAGCTGCTTCTGTGGGTGGCACAACCAGTGCTGCAAGCCCACCAGCAGCATTTGATTTACAAGCCCTGGGCACCCATGGTGCACGGTACTAGGGTCTGACAAGTAAATCAAATAACCCAATCCTGGAGTCACTAATCAACACATCAATTTACAGTGGGGAGCACTTGCACTGTGGCACTGAACAGCAGTGGCACAGTGCCCAAAAGCATCTAAAACCAGCAAAAACATAAGAGGCAACAGCAAAAAATGGAAGGGAGACCCACGCCAATGGTGCCAAGTCTAACACGTGTCCCCTCCAGCTGAAATGTGGGGAGAATTACCCTCTCTCCTGGGAGTTCTCATCACTAAGGCGGAAAAATCTGGACAGACCATCAGCATTGGCGTGTTCTGTACCAGGGCGGTGTTCCACCGTGAAGTCCATCCCCTGTAGGAAATGGACCACCTCAACAGTTTTGGATTTTCACCCCTCATCTGCATTAACCATCTGAGGGGCCTGTGGTCTGTCTGAACCCGGAAGTGAGTCCCAAACAAGTATGGTCTCAACTTCTTCAGTGCCCAGACCACAGCAAAGGCCTCACGCTCAATCGCACTCCACCTCTGTTCCCGTGGGAGTAACCTCCTACTAATAAAGGCTACAGGTTGGTCTAGGCCCTCCTCATTCATCTGTGAAAGCACAGCCCCAACACCATGCTCTGAAGCATCTGTCTGCACAATGAATTCCCTTGAGAAGTTGGGCGCCTGAAGCACGGGCACCATGCACATGGCAGATTTCAGGGCATCAAAAGCCTTCTGGCAGGCATCAGTCCAGTTCACTTTCCTGGGCTGCTTCCTGGAAGTCAGCTCAGTCAAGGGTGCAACAATGTTGCCATACCCCTTCACAAACCTCCTGTAATACCTGGTGAGTCCTAAGAAGGCTCTCACCTCTGTCTGGGTTTTGGGGGGTTCCCAAGCCAGGATGGTATCTATCTTGGGCTGTAGGGGCGCCACTTGGCCGCTCCCAACCTGGTGTCCCAAGTACACCACAGAACCCTGCCCGATCTGGCACTTACTCGCCTTGATCGTGAGGCCTGCCCTCCGCAGCGCCTTCAACACTTCCCAGAGGTGGTGCAGATGTTCCTCCCAAGTGGCACTGAACACTGCAATGTCATCCAGGTAGGCGGCACTGAAATCCTCCAGCCCAGCCAACACCTGGTTGACCTACCTCTGAAAGGTGGCAGGGGCATTCGTCATCCCAAAGGGCATCACCCGGAATTGGTAGTGCCCATCTGGTGTGGAGAATGCTGACCTCTCTTTGGCCCCATCAGTTAAGGCGATCTGCCAGTATCCAGACGTTAGATCAAACGTGCTGAGGTACCGGGCAGCCCCCAACCGATCAATGAGCTCATCAGCTCTGGGGATGGGTTGCGCGTCAGTCCTGGTGACTGAATTGAGTCCTCGGTAGTCCACACAGAACCGGAGTTCGGGTGTGGCACCAGAGCGCGGCAGCCTTTGGGACCAATACCACTGGGCTGGCCCAAGGGCTGTTAGAGGACTCAATCACCCCTAAGGCAAACATCTTGGAGACCTCCTCCTTGATGCAAGCTCTCACCCTGTCAGTCACTCTGTAAGTTTTGTGCTTCACAGGAGGACTGTCCCCAGTGTCCACATCATGGACGCACCATTCAGTGATACTGGGAGTCAGGGAGAACAGATCAGAAAACTGTCCCAACAGTTGGCGACAGTCATTCTGCTGTCAGGGGTCAGGGTGGGTGAGAGGTTCACACCATCCACTGACCCATCTTGCTCTTTTGCATACAGGAGGTCAGGAAGAGGTTCAGTCTCTTCTTCCATCCCAGCATCTGTTGCTAAGAGCATGCCCACTTCAGACCTCTCAAAGTGGGGCTTCAGGCGGTTCCCATGCAGGACCCGCAAGGGGTTCCTGGGAGACTGCAAGTCCACCAAGTAGGTGACATTACTCTTGCGCTCCACCACCTCAAATGGTCCGGTCCACTTATCTTGGAGCGCACAGGGCTCCACTGGGGCCATGACCCAAACCTTTTGTCCAGGCTGAAACTCGATCAGAGTGGCATTCTGATCATGCCAATGTTTCATCTCTTCCTGGCTGGCTTCCAGGTTCGCCTCAGCGAGTTGTCTGAAACGCTGAGTCTGGTTCCTGAAGGCCAGCATGTAACTAAATACATCCTGGGGAGTTTTCCTGGGAGCTTTCTCCCAGTCTTCCTTGACCAGACTCAGAGGTCCTCTTACAGGATGGCCGTACAGCAGTTCAAAGGGACTGAACCCTAAGGACTTCTGGGGCACCTCTCTGTAAGCAAAGAGCAGGCATGGCAAGAGGACGTCCACTTACGCCTCATGGGTTCTTCAAGACCCATGATCATGCCTTTAAGGGTCCGGTTGAATCTCTCAACCAGCCCATTACCTTGGGGGTGGTAAGGAGTGGTGAACTTATAGGTTACACCACACTCCTGCCACAGGGACTTCATATAATTGGAAATGAAGTTGGTACCACGGTCAGACACCACCTCCTTGGGGAACCCCACGCGGGAGAAAATCCCCATCAGTGCACGTCCCACCACGGGGCCTTCACCGTCCGAAGAGGGATGGCTTCCGGGTACCGGGTGGCATGGTCCACCAAGACCAGGATGAACCTGTTGCCCATGGCTGTCTTGGGATCCAGAGGCTCCACAATGTCAATACCCACCCTCTCAAAGGGGTGCTGACAACAGGGAAAGGTTGGAGAGGAGCCTTGCGCTTCCTCCCACTCTTACCACTTGCCTGGCAAGTCTGACAGGTCCTGCAATGAGTATCTGAACTCTTGCGCATTTGGGGCCAATGAAAGTGGGTGACAAGCCTTTGAAAGGTCTTGTCTTGCCCCAAATGTCCGGCTAAAGGCACATCATGAGCCAGACCCAGTAGGAAGGCTCTGAAGCACTGGGGTACCACCAGCACACGAGCTGACCCAGGCTCAGCAACCTTAGGCTCACTATACAGGAGACCATTCTCCCAGTAGATCCAGAGTGATCCCGACTGATCACCTGCTGCCTGGCTTGCAGCCTGTTGCCGCAAGCCCTCAAGAGAAGGGCACTTCTTCTGCTCCTCGCAGAACTCTTCCCTGGAGGGGCCTCCTTCCTGCTGCCAATGGGTCAGCTCAGGCAGGTCCCCCAGTTCAGCCACTTGTTCCCCTGTAGGTTCCAGGGCATCCCCCTCAAGGTCTGCCTCCTCCTGGACCGTGGGAACTTCGGGGGCCGGTTTCCCGTGCCCCCTGCCTCCTCTCTTTAAGGCAGGCACCTGGGCCCTTCTTCCAGGCTCCAGGTCCTCTTGAATACCCTTACCGGCTGCCATTGACCGAGTGGTCACACACGCCCACTCTGGCAGACCCAACATCTCCAAATGAGACCTCTGCTCCACATTCGCCCAAGGGGAGCTGTTAGAAATGGGATCTCTAGTTGGCAAGGGCTTGCACCTTTGTCCAAGTAGGGACCCTTCTTCCTAGTCAGGGTAAGGGTTGTTACACTCGTGAAGTAACCCCTGCTCACCCTCGTGGTAGCTTGGCACGAGCAGTCAGGCTTAATTCAGAGGCAGTGTGTAAAGCATTTGCACATAACCAGCAGTAATACAGTGTAAGCACTACAAACGGACACCACACCAGTTTAGAAAAATAACCAATATTTTATATACTCAAGACAAGACCAATTACGACAAAAATCCACAATACTATACTTTACGAATGAATGCTTGATAAGGTAACTTCTTCTTTGCAGGAATAGCACAAAAGCAAAGTTCGTACGAGTCGGTAGCTCCGTCCGAGCCTACCGTGATGCTGAAACCCACAGAGTCTAACAGTTCCAGCCGACCGCGTCGATACGGGCCAGCAGAGTCGTGAACAGACTCGGTCACAGTACCTTTTCTCGTTGTGGCTGGTACGGAGTGTACGAGCCGGTCGGCGTTCGTCGTGGTTGCGGTGCAAGACGGAGCGATGCAAGGTGCGGTGTCCCTCGATGCGGTGCAGGCAGCGGCTCGATGAGCGTCGGGCAGACGGAGTCGGTGAGTCCAAGGCGTGCGATGCAGGGCGAGACGATGCTCGATGCGGTGCTGACAGGTTGCGATGCAGGCGACCTAGCCGGAGTGCGGGAGCTGGCGTCGGACAGCGGTGCGAGTCGGAGCGGTGCGTCGCAGACGTGCGAGCGGTGCCCCAAATGCGGTGCGGTCTCGACTCTTGAGCCAGTTGCAGCGACAGTGTCGGTCTGGTCCGGCTGGCCCAGTGAAGCGATGCGATGCGAACTGCGGTGCCCACAGGTCACGGTGCAAGCAGCGGCTCGATGTTGGCGGCGTCGGACGTCGCCCACGGTGAGACCAGGGTTGCGATGCGAAGCGGGGCGATGCGGTCTGCGGTGCAAACAGGTCACCGGCCAGGGATGGATTCGGTTGACGGCGTCGGTTGCAGTTCCCTTCCTCTGTGGCGACTGAAACAGCGTTCCAGAAGCGGTACCCAGAGGCTTGTGAAGTCTTTGTAGTCCCTGAGACTTCTTAACAGGAGGCCAGCTCGGTTCCAGGCCCTTGGAGATACTCAGCACAAGTTTGGAGAAAGTTCAGTCCAGTCCTTTCACTGCCCAAGACAGAAGCAGCAACTGCAGGCCAACCCAACAAAGCAACAACACAGCAAAGGGGCAGTACTCCTCCTGGCAGCTCTTCCAGCTCTTCGTCTTGGCAGGTTCCTTGATTCCAGCGAGATCTAAATTCATGGGGTCAGGGCCCCAATATTTATATCCCAAATTCCTTTGTTCTCTGAAGGCAGAGAGGCCTTCGCCTAGTCCAAACCAGTTCTGGAGCACTTTGTTGACAAGTCTCCGTCCCTTCTTTCAGTGAGTAGGCCAGGGACATCAGACGCACCACAGGAGGTGGAGCCAGCATTGTGGAGGGAAGGCACTGTCCTATTCAGGGCCCAGGTGCGACCCCTCCCACCCATCTACAGGTCGATCTGGCTATTCAGCCCTGCGCTGACTCACCCTGTCTCCTGGCATCCCCAGCCCCTGTCACTCACATTCCAGACAAGGAATACACAATCTCGCAGAGGCAGGCTTGGATGGTTAGACAAGAAAATACCCACTTTCTAAAAGTGGTATTTTCAAACACAGAATGTTAAAACCAACCTTACTAAAAGCTGCATTTTATCATTCTGAGTCCAGGCATACTAAACTCGAATTTCTACCATGTTCCCGGGGTCAGTTAGGATTATATACTGTAATAATCAAAACCGCCCGTTCTGGCCTAGGGGAACAGGTAGCCTTGCAATAGTGAAAAACGAACTAGGCTGTAATTCACTATCAGGACATGCCGCACACACCCGGGCATGTCCTACCTTTCGCATACACCGCACCCTGCCCACAGGGGTACCTTGGGCCTACCTTAGGGGTGACTAACATGCAGCAAAGGGAAGGTTTAGGGACTTGCAAGTGTGTGCACTTGCCAAGTCGACATGGCAGCCCCAGGCTGCGCACAGGCTCTGCGATGGCAGGCCCGAGTTACACTTTACGGGCTGTTTGCGTGGGTGGCACAATCCAGTGCTGCAGCCCACCAACAGCATTTGGTCTATAGGCCCTGGCACTCGCAGTGCACTTTACAAGGGACTGACAGATAAACCAAATAGGCCAATCATGGAAACACCAATCCATAACACATTTTATACAGGAGCACTTGCACTTTCCCACTGGACCGCAGTGAGGAAAGTGCGCAGAATCATCACACCAGCAAAAACAGAGTCAAAACCGGGAGGTCAGAAAGCAAAAAGTCAGGGGAAACACGCCAAAAGATGCCAAGTCTAACACATGTCCCCTCCAGCTGAAAGTAGGGAGAACTACCCAACCCCATTGGAGTTCTCTTCACTAAGGCGGAAGAACCTGGACAGACCATCTGCGTTGGCGTGTTCTGTACCAGGACGGTGTTCCACCGTAAAGTCCATTCCCTGTAGGGAGATGGACCACCTCAGCAGTTTTGGATTCTCGCCCCTCATTTGCATCAACCATCTGAGGGGCCTGTGGTCTGTCTGAACCCGGAAGTGAGTCCCAAACAGGTATGGTCTCAACTTCTTCAGCGCCCAGACCACAGCAAAAGCTTCCCTTTCTATGGCACTCCACCTCTGTTCCCTGGGAAGTAGTCTCCTGCTAAGGAAGACTACAGGCTGATCCAGGCCCTCTTCGTTCAGTTGTGAGAGCACCGCTCCCACACCATGCTCTGAAGCGTCAGTCTGCACGACAAATTCCTTGGAGAAGTCAGGTGCCTTGAGCACGGGCGCCGTGCACATGGCTGCCTTCAGGGCATCAAAAGCTTTCTGGCAGGACTCAGTCCAGATCACTTTCCTGGGCTGCCTCTTAGAGGTCAGCTCTGTTAAGGGGGCAACGATGGTGCCATAGCCCTTAACAAATCTCCTATAATAGCCGGTGAGACCTAAGAAGGCTCTCACCTCTGTCTGGGTCTTGGGGGCTCCCAAGCCAGAATGGTGTCAATCTTGGGTTGTAGGGGCGCCACCTGGCCGCTTCCTACCTGGTGTCCCAAGTACACCACAGAACCCTGCCCGATCTGGCACTTACTGGCCTTGATCGTGAGGCCTGCACCTTGCAGAGCCCTCAACACTTTCTCAAGGTGCTGTAAATGTTCTTCCCAGCTGGAACTGAACACAGCAATGTCATCCAGGTAGGCGGCACTGAAATCCTCCAGCCCAGCCAACACCTGATTGACCAACCTCTGAAAGGTGGCAGGGGCATTCTTCAACCCAAAGGGCATCACCCGGAATTGGTAATGACCTTCTGGGGTTGAGAATGCTGATCTCTCCTTGGCCCCATCGGTTAAGGCAATCTGCCAGTACCCAGACGTTAAATCAAACGTGCTGAGGAACCGGGCAGCTCCCAACCGATCAATGAGCTCATCAGCTCTGGGGATGGGGTGCGCGTCAGTCCTGGTGACGGCATTGAGCCCACGGTAGTCCACACAAAACCGGAGTTCTGGAGTGGCACCGGGCGCCGCAGCCTTTGGGACCAAGACCACTGGGCTGGCCCAAGGACTGTGGGAGGGCTCAATCACCCCTAACGCCAACATCTTAGAGACCTCCTCCTTGATGCTGGCTCTGACCCGGTCAGTCAACCTGTAAATCTTGTGCTTCACAGGATGGCTGTCACCAGTGTCCACGTCATGGGTACACCAGTGAGTAACACCGGGGGTCAGAGAGAACAGTGGGGCGAACTGTCCCAACAACTGGCGACAGTCCCCCTGCTGCTCCTGAGTCAGAGTAGGGGAGAGGATCACACCCTCTACTGACCCATCATGCTCCTTGGTAGACAGGAGGTCAGGGAGAGGCTCGCTCTCCTCTTCCACCCCATCATCTGTCGCCAAGAGCATACTCACTTCGGACCTCTCGAAGTGGGGCTTGAGGCGGTTCACGTGAAGGACCCTCAACGGGTTCCTTGGAGCCTGCAAATCCACCAGGTAGGTGACGTCACTTTTGCGCTCCTTTACCTCATATGGCCCAGTCCACTTGTCCTGCAAGGCACAAGGTGCCACTGGGGCCATTACCCACACTTTCTGCCCAGGTTGAAATTCGACCAGAGTGGCGTTCTGGTCATACCATCTCTTCATTTCTTCCTGGCTTGCTTCTAGGTTCGCCTGAGCGAGTTTCCTGAAGCGGGCAGTTTGGTTTCTAAAGGCCAGCATGTAGCTAAATACATCCTGGGGAGTTTTCCTGGGAGCTGCCTCCCAGCCTTCCTTTACCAAACTCAGAGGTCCTCTGACAGGGTGGCCATACAGGAGCTCAAAGGGGCTGTACCCAAGAGACTTCTGAGGCACCTCCCTGTATGCAAAGAGTAGGCATGGCAAGAGGACGTCCCACTTACGCCTCATGGGTTCTGTTAGACCCTTGATCATGCCTTTCAAGGTCTGGTTGAATCTCTCCACCAGACCGTTTCCTTGTGGGTGGTAAGGAGTGGTGAACTTGTAGGTTACCCCACACTCCTTCCACAGGGATGTCATATACTTCGATATGAAATTGGTCCCCCTATCAGAAACCACCTCTCTGGGGAATCCCACACGGGAAAAGATCCCCATTAACGCCCGGCCCACCACTGGCGCCGTCGTTGTCCTGAGAGGGATTGCCTCCGGGTACCGGGTGGCATGGTCCACCAAGACCAGGATGTACCTGTTGCCCATGGCTGTCTTGGGATCCAGTGGCCCCACAATATCCATCCCTACCCTTTCAAAGGGTGTTCCAACAACCGGAAAAGGTTGGAGAGGAGCTTTGACCTTCCTCCCACTCTTACCACTTGCCTGGCAAGTTTGGCAAGACCTGCAGTGTGCATCTGACTGCCTTCGCATTTGGGGCCAAAAGAAGTGGGTGACAAGCCTGTCAAAGGTCTTGTCCTGCCCCAAATGTCCTGCCAAAGGCACGTCATGAGCCAGACCCAGTAGGAAGGTCCTGAAGCGCTGGGGTACCACCAGCACACGGGCTGACCCAGGCTCAGCAACCTTAGGCTCACTGTATAGGAGACCGCTCTCCCAGTAGATCAGATGTGACCCGGACTGATTACCAGCTGCCTGGTCTGCAGCCTGCCGCCGCAGACCCTCCAGAGTAGGGCACTCGTTCTGCTCCCTGCAGAACTCCTCCCTGGTGGGACCCCCTTCTTGCTGCCAATGGGTCAGCTCAGAGATGTCTCCCAGTTCGGCTACTTGCTCCCCTGTAGGCACCGGGGCGTCCCCCTCGAGGTCCGCCTCCTCCCGGTCCGTGGGAACTTCGGGGGCCGGTTTCCCGCGCCCCTGCCCTTTCTCTTGGCAGGGACTTGGGCCACTGTTTCAGGCTCCAAGTCCTCTTGATCACCCTTTCTGGCTGCCATTGACCGAGTAGACACGCATGCCCACTCTGGCAACCCAAGCATCTCCAAGTGAGACCTGAGCTCAACCTCCTTCCATGAGGACTGCTCCAGGTCGTTTCCTAGCAGACAATCTACAGGCATGGTAGGGCTCACAACCACCCTCAAGGGACCTGAGACCCCCCCATTCAAAGGGAACCTGCGCCACCATACATTGGCGCTCAGAGTTGTCGACAGCAACTACTTGGTGGAATGCTCCTGGGACTACTTGCTTCTCAGACACCAGGTGACACCGGACTGAGGTCACACTGGCTCCAGTATCTCTGAGAGCCTCTACCCTGTTCCCATTGATGGTCACCCAGGTGCTATATTTCTTTGTGTTAGGGGGCACCTGGTTTCCTGGGACCATCTCACTGTCCCCGAGTGAGACAAGGGTCATTTCTGCGGGATCCCCACCCTCCTGTGGGCACCCCTCCTCCCCAAGCGCTACACTAGCCAACACTTTGGACTGTCCACCGGTGGGTGGCTGTGTCCCCTTCGGGCACTTGGGGTCCCCCTTAAAGTGACCTACCTGGTCACATGCATAACACTTGCGGGGGCCGGTCTCAACAGGCTTCCCTGTAGAGACCCCTTTCTTCTTATCACCGGGGGGCTGGGAACCTTTACCCTGGGTACTAGTTTGGGGCCCTTTAGAGAACTCCTGTGCTTTACCCTTGTCCCCCCCACCTTTCTGCTGGGGACCCTGCCCACCTTTGGCTGAGTCTCCCCCAAACGCTTTCTTGTGGACCCTGGTACTCACCCAGCGGTCCGCTTCCATAGCAAGCTTCCTGGGGTCAGTTAGCTTACTATCAACTAGGTGCTGGCGCAGATCTGCAAAACATAGACTAGACAAGTGCTCCCATGCAATCAAGTTGTAGAGCCCCTGAAAATCTGTTACACTACTGCCCTTCACCCAACCATCCAGAGACCTGCAGAACACATCCACACATTCCAACCAAGTGTTGACATCAGACTTCTTACTGGACCTGAACTGATCCCTGTACTTTTCAGGAGTAAGACCATACTTCGTGAGAAGGGCATCCTTCATGTCAGCATAGGTGAGGTGATACCCCTTACCCAAAGCTATCAGAGCATCCCTTGCTTCTTCCGGGAAAAGTGGCCACAATCCTGCTCCCCAATTCTCCTCAGGGACCCCATTCATGTGTATGGCTGCCTCATAACCCTGGAACCACCTTTGTATGTCATCCCCCTTCTTGAACTCCTTGCCTACGTTCTTGGGAATGTGCACAATCCTGTCTGCCTTTCTGGACGAATTGCTGCCACCATCTGAGCCTGACTTACTCCTAAGTTCTAGCTCCTTCAGTTCTCTCTCATGCTCTAAGAGCATCTTCCTCTCCTCTATGGCCAATCTCTTCTCCTCCCGCTCACTCTCCAGCCTGAGCTTCTGCAGCTCGAACTGCCTTGCCTCCCGCCTGTCCTCCAGCTCCTCTGGGGACAGACTGCTGCTGCCTGACCTGGCGGGTTCCCCCTACCCAAAAGCACATCCACCCTGGAAATAGGCTCCTCCGCCTCCTCACTGAGATCACCAGGCTGCCCATTGGCATGTCTGGCTGCTACCCAGGCCCTCAGCGCCTTCTGTAGCTCCTCCTTCCTTGTGAGGCCTTTAATTTGGACTTTCAGGTTTTTACAAATCGCTCGTAACTCCTTTACGGCGTAGGATTCCAACCTGTCCTCCTCAAAGATAACTTCCAGAGATGCAACGGATGATGCAATTGATTCAGGCATGACAAAAGTCGTGAGTTGAAAACTGGCAAGATCAAAAATAGGCCAAAAGAAAAAGAACCAGTATGTGGTACGTAATGGTCTGCGATATGGTAGTAGTGCACACCAATCACTGTAAGTCAAGTGCAAACACAAGTCCTATCCTCACCGCTGACAACCAATGTTAGAAATGGGATCTCTAGTTGGCAAGGGCTTGCACCTTTGTCCAAGTAGGGACCCTTCTTCCTAGTCAGGGTAAGGGTTGTTACACTCGTGAAGTAACCCCTGCTCACCCTCGTGGTAGCTTGGCACGAGCAGTCAGGCTTAATTCAGAGGCAGTGTGTAAAGCATTTGCACATAACCAACAGTAATACAGTGTAAGCACTACAAACGGACACCACACCAGTTTAGAAAAATAACCAATATTTTATATACTCAAGACAAGACCAATTACGACAAAAATCCACAATACTATACTTTACGAATGAATGCTTGATACGGTAACTTCTTCTTTGCAGGAATAGCACAAAAGCAAAGTTCGTACGAGTCGGTAGCTCCGTCCGAGCCTACCGTGATGCTGAAAACCACAGAGTCTAACAGTTCCAGCCGACCGCGTCGATACGGGCCAGCAGAGTCGTGAACAGACTCGGTCACAGTACCTTTTCTCGTTGTGGCTGGTACGGAGTGTACGAGCCGGTCGGCGTTCGTCGCGGTTGCGGTGCAAGACGGAGCGATGCAAGGTGCGGTGTCCCTCGATGCGGTGCAGGCAGCGGCTCGATGAGCGTCGTGCAGACGGAGTCGGTGAGTCCAAGGCGTGCGATGCAGGGCGAGACGATGCTCGATGCGGTGCTGACAGGTTGCGATGCAGGCGACCTAGCCGGAGTGCGGGAGCTGGCGTCGGACAGCGGTGCGAGTCGGAGCGGTGCGTCGCAGACGTGCGAGCGGTGCCCCAAATGCGGTGCGGTCTCGACTCTTGAGCCAGTTGCAGCGACAGTGTCGGTCTGGTCCGGCTGGCCCAGTGAAGCGATGCGATGCGAACTGCGGTGCCCACAGGTCACGGTGCAAGCAGCGGCTCGATGTTGGCGGCGTCGGACGTCGCCCACGGTGAGACCAGGGTTGCGATGCGAAGCGGGGCGATGCGGTCTGCGGTGCAAACAGGTCACCGGCCAGGGATGGATTCGGTTGACGGAGTCGGTTGCAGTTCCCTTCCTCTGTGGCGACTGAAACAGCGTTCCAGAAGCGGTACCCAGAGGCTTGTGAAGTCTTTGTAGTCCCTGAGACTTCTTAACAGGAGGCCAGCTCGGTTTCTGGCCCTTGGAGATACTCAGCACAAGTTTGGAGAAAGTTCAGTCCAGTCCTTTCACTGCCCAAGACAGAAGCAGCAACTGCAGGCCAACCCAACAAAGCAACAACACAGCAAAGGGGCAGTACTCCTCCTGGCAGCTCTTCCAGCTCTTCGTCTTGGCAGGTTCCTTGATTCCAGCGAGATCTAAATTCATGGGGTCAGGGCCCCAATATTTATATCCCAAATTCCTTTGTTCTCTGAAGGCAGAGAGGCCTTCGCCTAGTCCAAACCAGTTCTGGAGCACTTTGTTGACAAGTCTCCGTCCCTTCTTTCAGTGAGTAGGCCAGGGACATCAGACGCACCACAGGAGGTGGAGCCAGCATTGTGGAGGGAAGGCACTGTCCTATTCAGGGCCCAGGTGCGACCCCTCCCACCCATCTACAGGTCGATCTGGCTATTCAGCCCTGCGCTGACTCACCCTGTCTCCTGGCATCCCCCAGCCCCTGTCACTCACATTCCAGACAAGGAATACACAATCTCGCAGAGGCAGGCTTGGATGGTTAGACAAGAAAATACCCACTTTCTAAAAGTGGTATTTTCAAACACAGAATGTTAAAACCAACCTTACTAAAAGCTGCATTTTATCATTCTGAGTCCAGGCATACTAAACTCGAATTTCTACCATGTTCCCGGGGTCAGTTAGGATTATATACTGTAATAATCAAAACCGCCCGTTCTGGCCTAGGGGGAACAGGTAGCCTTGCAATAGTGAAAAACGAACTAGGCTGTAATTCACTATCAGGACATGCCGCACACACCCGGGCATGTCCTACCTTTCGCATACACCGCACCCTGCCCACAGGGGTACCTTGGGCCTACCTTAGGGGTGACTAACATGTAGCAAAGGGAAGGTTTAGGGACTTGCAAGTGTGTGCACTTGCCAAGTCGACATGGCAGCCCCAGGCTGCGCACAGGCTCTGCGATGGCAGGCCCGAGTTACACTTTACGGGCTGTTTGCGTGGGTGGCACAATCCAGTGCTGCAGCCCACCAACAGCATTTGGTCTATAGGCCCTGGCACTCGCAGTGCACTTTACAAGGGACTGACAGATAAACCAAATAGGCCAATCATGGAAACACCAATCCATAACACATTTTATACAGGAGCACTTGCACTTTCCCACTGGACCGCAGTGAGGAAAGTGCGCAGAATCATCACACCAGCAAAAACAGAGTCAAAACCGGGAGGTCAGAAAGCAAAAAGTCAGGGGAAACACGCCAAAAGATGCCAAGTCTAACACATGTCCCCTCCAGCTGAAAGTAGGGAGAACTACCCAACCCCATTGGAGTTCTCTTCACTAAGGCGGAAGAACCTGGACAGACCATCTGCGTTGGCGTGTTCTGTACCAGGACGGTGTTCCACCGTAAAGTCCATTCCCTGTAGGGAGATGGACCACCTCAGCAGTTTTGGATTCTCGCCCCTCATTTGCATCAACCATCTGAGGGGCCTGTGGTCTGTCTGAACCCGGAAGTGAGTCCCAAACAGGTATGGTCTCAACTTCTTCAGCGCCCAGACCACAGCAAAAGCTTCCCTTTCTATGGCACTCCACCTCTGTTCCCTGGGAAGTAGTCTCCTGCTAAGGAAGACTACAGGCTGATCCAGGCCCTCTTCGTTCAGTTGTGAGAGCACCGCTCCCACACCATGCTCTGAAGCGTCAGTCTGCACGACGAATTCCTTGGAGAAGTCAGGTGCCTTGAGCACGGGCGCCGTGCACATGGCTGCCTTCAGGGCATCAAAAGCTTTCTGGCAGGACTCAGTCCAGATCACTTTCCTGGGCTGCCTCTTAGAGGTCAGCTCTGTTAAGGGGGCAACGATGGTGCCATAGCCCTTAACAAATCTCCTATAATAGCCGGTGAGACCTAAGAAGGCTCTCACCTCTGTCTGGGTCTTGGGGGCTCCCAAGCCAGAATGGTGTCAATCTTGGGTTGTAGGGGCGCCACCTGGCCGCTTCCTACCTGGTGTCCCAAGTACACCACAGAACCCTGCCCGATCTGGCACTTACTGGCCTTGATCGTGAGGCCTGCACCTTGCAGAGCCCTCAACACTTTCTCAAGGTGCTGTAAATGTTCTTCCCAGCTGGAACTGAACACAGCAATGTCATCCAGGTAGGCGGCACTGAAATCCTCCAGCCCAGCCAACACCTGATTGACCAACCTCTGAAAGGTGGCAGGGGCATTCTTCAACCCAAAGGGCATCACCCGGAATTGGTAATGACCTTCTGGGGTTGAGAATGCTGATCTCTCCTTGGCCCCATCGGTTAAGGCAATCTGCCAGTACCCAGACGTTAAATCAAACGTGCTGAGGAACCGGGCAGCTCCCAACCGATCAATGAGCTCATCAGCTCTGGGGATGGGGTGCGCGTCAGTCCTGGTGACGGCATTGAGCCCACGGTAGTCCACACAAAACCGGAGTTCTGGAGTGGCACCGGGCGCCGCAGCCTTTGGGACCAAGACCACTGGGCTGGCCCAAGGACTGTGGGAGGGCTCAATCACCCCTAACGCCAACATCTTAGAGACCTCCTCCTTGATGCTGGCTCTGACCCGGTCAGTCAACCTGTAAATCTTGTGCTTCACAGGATGGCTGTCACCAGTGTCCACGTCATGGGTACACCAGTGAGTAACACCGGGGGTCAGAGAGAACAGTGGGGCGAACTGTCCCAACAACTGGCGACAGTCCCCCTGCTGCTCCTGAGTCAGAGTAGGGGAGAGGATCACACCCTCTACTGACCCATCATGCTCCTTGGTAGACAGGAGGTCAGGGAGAGGCTCGCTCTCCTCTTCCACCCCATCATCTGTCGCCAAGAGCATACTCACTTCGGACCTCTCGAAGTGGGGCTTGAGGCGGTTCACGTGAAGGACCCTCAACGGGTTCCTTGGAGCCTGCAAATCCACCAGGTAGGTGACGTCACTTTTGCGCTCCTTTACCTCATATGGCCCAGTCCACTTGTCCTGCAAGGCACAAGGTGCCACTGGGGCCATTACCCACACTTTCTGCCCAGGTTGAAATTCGACCAGAGTGGCGTTCTGGTCATACCATCTCTTCATTTCTTCCTGGCTTGCTTCTAGGTTCGCCTGAGCGAGTTTCCTGAAGCGGGCAGTTTGGTTTCTAAAGGCCAGCATGTAGCTAAATACATCCTGGGGAGTTTTCCTGGGAGCTGCCTCCCAGCCTTCCTTTACCAAACTCAGAGGTCCTCTGACAGGGTGGCCATACAGGAGCTCAAAGGGGCTGTACCCAAGAGACTTCTGAGGCACCTCCCTGTATGCAAAGAGTAGGCATGGCAAGAGGACGTCCCACTTACGCCTCATGGGTTCTGTTAGACCCTTGATCATGCCTTTCAAGGTCTGGTTGAATCTCTCCACCAGACCGTTTCCTTGTGGGTGGTAAGGAGTGGTGAACTTGTAGGTTACCCCACACTCCTTCCACAGGGATGTCATATACTTCGATATGAAATTGGTCCCCCTATCAGAAACCACCTCTCTGGGGAATCCCACACGGGAAAAGATCCCCATTAACGCCCGGCCCACCACTGGCGCCGTCGTTGTCCTGAGAGGGATTGCCTCCGGGTACCGGGTGGCATGGTCCACCAAGACCAGGATGTACCTGTTGCCCATGGCTGTCTTGGGATCCAGTGGCCCCACAATATCCATCCCTACCCTTTCAAAGGGTGTTCCAACAACCGGAAAAGGTTGGAGAGGAGCTTTGACCTTCCTCCCACTCTTACCACTTGCCTGGCAAGTTTGGCAAGACCTACAGTGTGCATCTGACTGCCTTCGCATTTGGGGCCAAAAGAAGTGGGTGACAAGCCTGTCAAAGGTCTTGTCCTGCCCCAAATGTCCTGCCAAAGGCACGTCATGAGCCAGACCCAGTAGGAAGGTCCTGAAGCGCTGGGGTACCACCAGCACACGGGCTGACCCAGGCTCAGCAACCTTAGGCTCACTGTATAGGAGACCGCTCTCCCAGTAGATCAGATGTGACCCGGACTGATTACCAGCTGCCTGGTCTGCAGCCTGCCGCCGCAGACCCTCCAGAGTAGGGCACTCGTTCTGCTCCCTGCAGAACTCCTCCCTGGTGGGACCCCCTTCTTGCTGCCAATGGGTCAGCTCAGAGATGTCTCCCAGTTCGGCTACTTGCTCCCCTGTAGGCACCGGGGCGTCCCCCTCGAGGTCCGCCTCCTCCCGGTCCGTGGGAACTTCGGGGGCCGGTTTCCCGCGCCCCTGCCCTTTCTCTTGGCAGGGACTTGGGCCACTGTTTCAGGCTCCAAGTCCTCTTGATCACCCTTTCTGGCTGCCATTGACCGAGTAGACACGCATGCCCACTCTGGCAACCCAAGCATCTCCAAGTGAGACCTGAGCTCAACCTCCTTCCATGAGGACTGCTCCAGGTCGTTTCCTAGCAGACAATCTACAGGCATGGTAGGGCTCACAACCACCCTCAAGGGACCTGAGACCCCCCATTCAAAGGGAACCTGCGCCACCATACATTGGCGCTCAGAGTTGTCGACAGCAACTACTTGGTGGAATGCTCCTGGGACTACTTGCTTCTCAGACACCAGGTGACACCGGACTGAGGTCACACTGGCTCCAGTATCTCTGAGAGCCTCTACCCTGTTCCCATTGATGGTCACCCAGGTGCTATATTTCTTTGTGTTAGGGGGCACCTGGTTTCCTGGGACCATCTCACTGTCCCCGAGTGAGACAAGGGTCATTTCTGCGGGATCCCCACCCTCCTGTGGGCACCCCTCCTCCCCAAGCGCTACACTAGCCAACACTTTGGACTGTCCACCGGTGGGTGGCTGTGTCCCCTTCGGGCACTTGGGGTCCCCCTTAAAGTGACCTACCTGGTCACATGCATAACACTTGCGGGGGCCGGTCTCAACAGGCTTCCCTGTAGAGACCCCTTTCTTCTTATCACCGGGGGGCTGGGAACCTTTACCCTGGGTACTAGTTTGGGGCCCTTTAGAGAACTCCTGTGCTTTACCCTTGTCCCCCCCACCTTTCTGCTGGGGACCCTGCCCACCTTTGGCTGAGTCTCCCCCAAACGCTTTCTTGTGGACCCTGGTACTCACCCAGCGGTCCGCTTCCATAGCAAGCTTCCTGGGGTCAGTTAGCTTACTATCAACTAGGTGCTGGCGCAGATCTGCAAAACATAGACTAGACAAGTGCTCCCATGCAATCAAGTTGTAGAGCCCCTGAAAATCTGTTACACTACTGCCCTTCACCCAACCATCCAGAGACCTGCAGAACACATCCACACATTCCAACCAAGTGTTGACATCAGACTTCTTACTGGACCTGAACTGATCCCTGTACTTTTCAGGAGTAAGACCATACTTCGTGAGAAGGGCATCCTTCATGTCAGCATAGGTGAGGTGATACCCCTTACCCAAAGCTATCAGAGCATCCCTTGCTTCTTCCGGGAAAAGTGGCCACAATCCTGCTCCCCAATTCTCCTCAGGGACCCCATTCATGTGTATGGCTGCCTCATAACCCTGGAACCACCTTTGTATGTCATCCCCCTTCTTGAACTCCTTGCCTACGTTCTTGGGAATGTGCACAATCCTGTCTGCCTTTCTGGACGAATTGCTGCCACCATCTGAGCCTGACTTACTCCTAAGTTCTAGCTCCTTCAGTTCTCTCTCATGCTCTAAGAGCATCTTCCTCTCCTCTATGGCCAATCTCTTCTCCTCCCGCTCACTCTCCAGCCTGAGCTTCTGCAGCTCGAACTGCCTTGCCTCCCGCCTGTCCTCCAGCTCCTCTGGGGACAGACTGCTGCTGCCTGACCTGGCGGGTTCCCCCTACCCAAAAGCACATCCACCCTGGAAATAGGCTCCTCCACCTCCTCACTGAGATCACCAGGCTGCCCATTGGCATGTCTGGCTGCTACCCAGGCCCTCAGCGCCTTCTGTAGCTCCTCCTTCCTTGTGAGGCCTTTAATTTGGACTTTCAGGTTTTTACAAATCGCTCGTAACTCCTTTACGGCGTAGGATTCCAACCTGTCCTCCTCAAAGATAACTTCCAGAGATGCAACGGATGATGCAATTGATTCAGGCATGACAAAAGTCGTGAGTTGAAAACTGGCAAGATCAAAAATAGGCCAAAAGAAAAAGAACCAGTATGTGGTACGTAATGGTCTGCGATATGGTAGTAGTGCACACCAATCACTGTAAGTCAAGTGCAAACACAAGTCCTATCCTCACCGCTGACAACCAATGTTAGAAATGGGATCTCTAGTTGGCAAGGGCTTGCACCTTTGTCCAAGTAGGGACCCTTCTTCCTAGTCAGGGTAAGGGTTGTTACACTCGTGAAGTAACCCCTGCTCACCCTCGTGGTAGCTTGGCACGAGCAGTCAGGCTTAATTCAGAGGCAGTGTGTAAAGCATTTGCACATAACCAACAGTAATACAGTGTAAGCACTACAAACGGACACCACACCAGTTTAGAAAAATAACCAATATTTTATATACTCAAGACAAGACCAATTACGACAAAAATCCACAATACTATACTTTACGAATGAATGCTTGATACGGTAACTTCTTCTTTGCAGGAATAGCACAAAAGCAAAGTTCGTACGAGTCGGTAGCTCCGTCCGAGCCTACCGTGATGCTGAAAACCACAGAGTCTAACAGTTCCAGCCGACCGCGTCGATACGGGCCAGCAGAGTCGTGAACAGACTCGGTCACAGTACCTTTTCTCGTTGTGGCTGGTACGGAGTGTACGAGCCGGTCGGCGTTCGTCGCGGTTGCGGTGCAAGACGGAGCGATGCAAGGTGCGGTGTCCCTCGATGCGGTGCAGGCAGCGGCTCGATGAGCGTCGTGCAGACGGAGTCGGTGAGTCCAAGGCGTGCGATGCAGGGCGAGACGATGCTCGATGCGGTGCTGACAGGTTGCGATGCAGGCGACCTAGCCGGAGTGCGGGAGCTGGCGTCGGACAGCGGTGCGAGTCGGAGCGGTGCGTCGCAGACGTGCGAGCGGTGCCCCAAATGCGGTGCGGTCTCGACTCTTGAGCCAGTTGCAGCGACAGTGTCGGTCTGGTCCGGCTGGCCCAGTGAAGCGATGCGATGCGAACTGCGGTGCCCACAGGTCACGGTGCAAGCAGCGGCTCGATGTTGGCGGCGTCGGACGTCGCCCACGGTGAGACCAGGGTTGCGATGCGAAGCGGGGCGATGCGGTCTGCGGTGCAAACAGGTCACCGGCCAGGGATGGATTCGGTTGACGGAGTCGGTTGCAGTTCCCTTCCTCTGTGGCGACTGAAACAGCGTTCCAGAAGCGGTACCCAGAGGCTTGTGAAGTCTTTGTAGTCCCTGAGACTTCTTAACAGGAGGCCAGCTCGGTTCCTGGCCCTTGGAGATACTCAGCACAAGTTTGGAGAAAGTTCAGTCCAGTCCTTTCACTGCCCAAGACAGAAGCAGCAACTGCAGGCCAACCCAACAAAGCAACAACACAGCAAAGGGGCAGTACTCCTCCTGGCAGCTCTTCCAGCTCTTCGTCTTGGCAGGTTCCTTGATTCCAGCGAGATCTAAATTCATGGGGTCAGGGCCCCAATATTTATATCCCAAATTCCTTTGTTCTCTGAAGGCAGAGAGGCCTTCGCCTAGTCCAAACCAGTTCTGGAGCACTTTGTTGACAAGTCTCCGTCCCTTCTTTCAGTGAGTAGGCCAGGGACATCAGACGCACCACAGGAGGTGGAGCCAGCATTGTGGAGGGAAGGCACTGTCCTATTCAGGGCCCAGGTGCGACCCCTCCCACCCATCTACAGGTCGATCTGGCTATTCAGCCCTGCGCTGACTCACCCTGTCTCCTGGCATCCCCCAGCCCCTGTCACTCACATTCCAGACAAGGAATACACAATCTCGCAGAGGCAGGCTTGGATGGTTAGACAAGAAAATACCCACTTTCTAAAAGTGGTATTTTCAAACACAGAATGTTAAAACCAACCTTACTAAAAGCTGCATTTTATCATTCTGAGTCCAGGCATACTAAACTCGAATTTCTACCATGTTCCCGGGGTCAGTTAGGATTATATACTGTAATAATCAAAACCGCCCGTTCTGGCCTAGGGGGAACAGGTAGCCTTGCAATAGTGAAAAACGAACTAGGCTGTAATTCACTATCAGGACATGCCGCACACACCCGGGCATGTCCTACCTTTCGCATACACCGCACCCTGCCCACAGGGGTACCTTGGGCCTACCTTAGGGGTGACTAACATGTAGCAAAGGGAAGGTTTAGGGACTTGCAAGTGTGTGCACTTGCCAAGTCGACATGGCAGCCCCAGGCTGCGCACAGGCTCTGCGATGGCAGGCCCGAGTTACACTTTACGGGCTGTTTGCGTGGGTGGCACAATCCAGTGCTGCAGCCCACCAACAGCATTTGGTCTATAGGCCCTGGCACTCGCAGTGCACTTTACAAGGGACTGACAGATAAACCAAATAGGCCAATCATGGAAACACCAATCCATAACACATTTTATACAGGAGCACTTGCACTTTCCCACTGGACCGCAGTGAGGAAAGTGCGCAGAATCATCACACCAGCAAAAACAGAGTCAAAACCGGGAGGTCAGAAAGCAAAAAGTCAGGGGAAACACGCCAAAAGATGCCAAGTCTAACACATGTCCCCTCCAGCTGAAAGTAGGGAGAACTACCCAACCCCATTGGAGTTCTCTTCACTAAGGCGGAAGAACCTGGACAGACCATCTGCGTTGGCGTGTTCTGTACCAGGACGGTGTTCCACCGTAAAGTCCATTCCCTGTAGGGAGATGGACCACCTCAGCAGTTTTGGATTCTCGCCCCTCATTTGCATCAACCATCTGAGGGGCCTGTGGTCTGTCTGAACCCGGAAGTGAGTCCCAAACAGGTATGGTCTCAACTTCTTCAGCGCCCAGACCACAGCAAAAGCTTCCCTTTCTATGGCACTCCACCTCTGTTCCCTGGGAAGTAGTCTCCTGCTAAGGAAGACTACAGGCTGATCCAGGCCCTCTTCGTTCAGTTGTGAGAGCACCGCTCCCACACCATGCTCTGAAGCGTCAGTCTGCACGACGAATTCCTTGGAGAAGTCAGGTGCCTTGAGCACGGGCGCCGTGCACATGGCTGCCTTCAGGGCATCAAAAGCTTTCTGGCAGGACTCAGTCCAGATCACTTTCCTGGGCTGCCTCTTAGAGGTCAGCTCTGTTAAGGGGGCAACGATGGTGCCATAGCCCTTAACAAATCTCCTATAATAGCCGGTGAGACCTAAGAAGGCTCTCACCTCTGTCTGGGTCTTGGGGGCTCCCAAGCCAGAATGGTGTCAATCTTGGGTTGTAGGGGCGCCACCTGGCCGCTTCCTACCTGGTGTCCCAAGTACACCACAGAACCCTGCCCGATCTGGCACTTACTGGCCTTGATCGTGAGGCCTGCACCTTGCAGAGCCCTCAACACTTTCTCAAGGTGCTGTAAATGTTCTTCCCAGCTGGAACTGAACACAGCAATGTCATCCAGGTAGGCGGCACTGAAATCCTCCAGCCCAGCCAACACCTGATTGACCAACCTCTGAAAGGTGGCAGGGGCATTCTTCAACCCAAAGGGCATCACCCGGAATTGGTAATGACCTTCTGGGGTTGAGAATGCTGATCTCTCCTTGGCCCCATCGGTTAAGGCAATCTGCCAGTACCCAGACGTTAAATCAAACGTGCTGAGGAACCGGGCAGCTCCCAACCGATCAATGAGCTCATCAGCTCTGGGGATGGGGTGCGCGTCAGTCCTGGTGACGGCATTGAGCCCACGGTAGTCCACACAAAACCGGAGTTCTGGAGTGGCACCGGGCGCCGCAGCCTTTGGGACCAAGACCACTGGGCTGGCCCAAGGACTGTGGGAGGGCTCAATCACCCCTAACGCCAACATCTTAGAGACCTCCTCCTTGATGCTGGCTCTGACCCGGTCAGTCAACCTGTAAATCTTGTGCTTCACAGGATGGCTGTCACCAGTGTCCACGTCATGGGTACACCAGTGAGTAACACCGGGGGTCAGAGAGAACAGTGGGGCGAACTGTCCCAACAACTGGCGACAGTCCCCCTGCTGCTCCTGAGTCAGAGTAGGGGAGAGGATCACACCCTCTACTGACCCATCATGCTCCTTGGTAGACAGGAGGTCAGGGAGAGGCTCGCTCTCCTCTTCCACCCCATCATCTGTCGCCAAGAGCATACTCACTTCGGACCTCTCGAAGTGGGGCTTGAGGCGGTTCACGTGAAGGACCCTCAACGGGTTCCTTGGAGCCTGCAAATCCACCAGGTAGGTGACGTCACTTTTGCGCTCCTTTACCTCATATGGCCCAGTCCACTTGTCCTGCAAGGCACAAGGTGCCACTGGGGCCATTACCCACACTTTCTGCCCAGGTTGAAATTCGACCAGAGTGGCGTTCTGGTCATACCATCTCTTCATTTCTTCCTGGCTTGCTTCTAGGTTCGCCTGAGCGAGTTTCCTGAAGCGGGCAGTTTGGTTTCTAAAGGCCAGCATGTAGCTAAATACATCCTGGGGAGTTTTCCTGGGAGCTGCCTCCCAGCCTTCCTTTACCAAACTCAGAGGTCCTCTGACAGGGTGGCCATACAGGAGCTCAAAGGGGCTGTACCCAAGAGACTTCTGAGGCACCTCCCTGTATGCAAAGAGTAGGCATGGCAAGAGGACGTCCCACTTACGCCTCATGGGTTCTGTTAGACCCTTGATCATGCCTTTCAAGGTCTGGTTGAATCTCTCCACCAGACCGTTTCCTTGTGGGTGGTAAGGAGTGGTGAACTTGTAGGTTACCCCACACTCCTTCCACAGGGATGTCATATACTTCGATATGAAATTGGTCCCCCTATCAGAAACCACCTCTCTGGGGAATCCCACACGGGAAAAGATCCCCATTAACGCCCGGCCCACCACTGGCGCCGTCGTTGTCCTGAGAGGGATTGCCTCCGGGTACCGGGTGGCATGGTCCACCAAGACCAGGATGTACCTGTTGCCCATGGCTGTCTTGGGATCCAGTGGCCCCACAATATCCATCCCTACCCTTTCAAAGGGTGTTCCAACAACCGGAAAAGGTTGGAGAGGAGCTTTGACCTTCCTCCCACTCTTACCACTTGCCTGGCAAGTTTGGCAAGACCTACAGTGTGCATCTGACTGCCTTCGCATTTGGGGCCAAAAGAAGTGGGTGACAAGCCTGTCAAAGGTCTTGTCCTGCCCCAAATGTCCTGCCAAAGGCACGTCATGAGCCAGACCCAGTAGGAAGGTCCTGAAGCGCTGGGGTACCACCAGCACACGGGCTGACCCAGGCTCAGCAACCTTAGGCTCACTGTATAGGAGACCACTCTCCCAGTAGATCAGATGTGACCCGGACTGATTACCAGCTGCCTGGTCTGCAGCCTGCCGCCGCAGACCCTCCAGAGTAGGGCACTCGTTCTGCTCCCTGCAGAACTCCTCCCTGGTGGGACCCCCTTCTTGCTGCCAATGGGTCAGCTCAGAGATGTCTCCCAGTTCGGCTACTTGCTCCCCTGTAGGCACCGGGGCGTCCCCCTCGAGGTCCGCCTCCTCCCGGTCCGTGGGAACTTCGGGGGCCGGTTTCCCGCGCCCCCTGCCCTTTCTCTTGGCAGGGACTTGGGCCACTGTTTCAGGCTCCAAGTCCTCTTGATCACCCTTTCTGGCTGCCATTGACCGAGTAGACACGCATGCCCACTCTGGCAACCCAAGCATCTCCAAGTGAGACCTGAGCTCAACCTCCTTCCATGAGGACTGCTCCAGGTCGTTTCCTAGCAGACAATCTACAGGCATGGTAGGGCTCACAACCACCCTCAAGGGACCTGAGACCCCCCCATTCAAAGGGAACCTGCGCCACCATACATTGGCGCTCAGAGTTGTCGACAGCAACTACTTGGTGGAATGCTCCTGGGACTACTTGCTTCTCAGACACCAGGTGACACCGGACTGAGGTCACACTGGCTCCAGTATCTCTGAGAGCCTCTACCCTGTTCCCATTGATGGTCACCCAGGTGCTATATTTCTTTGTGTTAGGGGGCACCTGGTTTCCTGGGACCATCTCACTGTCCCCGAGTGAGACAAGGGTCATTTCTGCGGGATCCCCACCCTCCTGTGGGCACCCCTCCTCCCCAAGCGCTACACTAGCCAACACTTTGGACTGTCCACCGGTGGGTGGCTGTGTCCCCTTCGGGCACTTGGGGTCCCCCTTAAAGTGACCTACCTGGTCACATGCATAACACTTGCGGGGGCCGGTCTCAACAGGCTTCCCTGTAGAGACCCCTTTCTTCTTATCACCGGGGGGCTGGGAACCTTTACCCTGGGTACTAGTTTGGGGCCCTTTAGAGAACTCCTGTGCTTTACCCTTGTCCCCCCCACCTTTCTGCTGGGGACCCTGCCCACCTTTGGCTGAGTCTCCCCCAAACGCTTTCTTGTGGACCCTGGTACTCACCCAGCGGTCCGCTTCCATAGCAAGCTTCCTGGGGTCAGTTAGCTTACTATCAACTAGGTGCTGGCGCAGATCTGCAAAACATAGACTAGACAAGTGCTCCCATGCAATCAAGTTGTAGAGCCCCTGAAAATCTGTTACACTACTGCCCTTCACCCAACCATCCAGAGACCTGCAGAACACATCCACACATTCCAACCAAGTGTTGACATCAGACTTCTTACTGGACCTGAACTGATCCCTGTACTTTTCAGGAGTAAGACCATACTTCGTGAGAAGGGCATCCTTCATGTCAGCATAGGTGAGGTGATACCCCTTACCCAAAGCTATCAGAGCATCCCTTGCTTCTTCCGGGAAAAGTGGCCACAATCCTGCTCCCCAATTCTCCTCAGGGACCCCATTCATGTGTATGGCTGCCTCATAACCCTGGAACCACCTTTGTATGTCATCCCCCTTCTTGAACTCCTTGCCTACGTTCTTGGGAATGTGCACAATCCTGTCTGCCTTTCTGGACGAATTGCTGCCACCATCTGAGCCTGACTTACTCCTAAGTTCTAGCTCCTTCAGTTCTCTCTCATGCTCTAAGAGCATCTTCCTCTCCTCTATGGCCAATCTCTTCTCCTCCCGCTCACTCTCCAGCCTGAGCTTCTGCAGCTCGAACTGCCTTGCCTCCCGCCTGTCCTCCAGCTCCTCTGGGGACAGACTGCTGCTGCCTGACCTGGCGGGTTCCCCCTACCCAAAAGCACATCCACCCTGGAAATAGGCTCCTCCACCTCCTCACTGAGATCACCAGGCTGCCCATTGGCATGTCTGGCTGCTACCCAGGCCCTCAGCGCCTTCTGTAGCTCCTCCTTCCTTGTGAGGCCTTTAATTTGGACTTTCAGGTTTTTACAAATCGCTCGTAACTCCTTTACGGCGTAGGATTCCAACCTGTCCTCCTCAAAGATAACTTCCAGAGATGCAACGGATGATGCAATTGATTCAGGCATGACAAAAGTCGTGAGTTGAAAACTGGCAAGATCAAAAATAGGCCAAAAGAAAAAGAACCAGTATGTGGTACGTAATGGTCTGCGATATGGTAGTAGTGCACACCAATCACTGTAAGTCAAGTGCAAACACAAGTCCTATCCTCACCGCTGACAACCAATGTTAGAAATGGGATCTCTAGTTGGCAAGGGCTTGCACCTTTGTCCAAGTAGGGACCCTTCTTCCTAGTCAGGGTAAGGGTTGTTACACTCGTGAAGTAACCCCTGCTCACCCTCGTGGTAGCTTGGCACGAGCAGTCAGGCTTAATTCAGAGGCAGTGTGTAAAGCATTTGCACATAACCAACAGTAATACAGTGTAAGCACTACAAACGGACACCACACCAGTTTAGAAAAATAACCAATATTTTATATACTCAAGACAAGACCAATTACGACAAAAATCCACAATACTATACTTTACGAATGAATGCTTGATACGGTAACTTCTTCTTTGCAGGAATAGCACAAAAGCAAAGTTCGTACGAGTCGGTAGCTCCGTCCGAGCCTACCGTGATGCTGAAAACCACAGAGTCTAACAGTTCCAGCCGACCGCGTCGATACGGGCCAGCAGAGTCGTGAACAGACTCGGTCACAGTACCTTTTCTCGTTGTGGCTGGTACGGAGTGTACGAGCCGGTCGGCGTTCGTCGCGGTTGCGGTGCAAGACGGAGCGATGCAAGGTGCGGTGTCCCTCGATGCGGTGCAGGCAGCGGCTCGATGAGCGTCGTGCAGACGGAGTCGGTGAGTCCAAGGCGTGCGATGCAGGGCGAGACGATGCTCGATGCGGTGCTGACAGGTTGCGATGCAGGCGACCTAGCCGGAGTGCGGGAGCTGGCGTCGGACAGCGGTGCGAGTCGGAGCGGTGCGTCGCAGACGTGCGAGCGGTGCCCCAAATGCGGTGCGGTCTCGACTCTTGAGCCAGTTGCAGCGACAGTGTCGGTCTGGTCCGGCTGGCCCAGTGAAGCGATGCGATGCGAACTGCGGTGCCCACAGGTCACGGTGCAAGCAGCGGCTCGATGTTGGCGGCGTTGGACGTCGCCCACGGTGAGACCAGGGTTGCGATGCGAAGCGGGGCGATGCGGTCTGCGGTGCAAACAGGTCACCGGCCAGGGATGGATTCGGTTGACGGAGTCGGTTGCAGTTCCCTTCCTCTGTGGCGACTGAAACAGCGTTCCAGAAGCGGTACCCAGAGGCTTGTGAAGTCTTTGTAGTCCCTGAGACTTCTTAACAGGAGGCCAGCTCGGTTCCAGGCCCTTGGAGATACTCAGCACAAGTTTGGAGAAAGTTCAGTCCAGTCCTTTCACTGCCCAAGACAGAAGCAGCAACTGCAGGCCAACCCAACAAAGCAACAACACAGCAAAGGGGCAGTACTCCTCCTGGCAGCTCTTCCAGCTCTTCGTCTTGGCAGGTTCCTTGATTCCAGCGAGATCTAAATTCATGGGGTCAGGGCCCCAATATTTATATCCCAAATTCCTTTGTTCTCTGAAGGCAGAGAGGCCTTCGCCTAGTCCAAACCAGTTCTGGAGCACTTTGTTGACAAGTCTCCGTCCCTTCTTTCAGTGAGTAGGCCAGGGACATCAGACGCACCACAGGAGGTGGAGCCAGCATTGTGGAGGGAAGGCACTGTCCTATTCAGGGCCCAGGTGCGACCCCTCCCACCCATCTACAGGTCGATCTGGCTATTCAGCCCTGCGCTGACTCACCCTGTCTCCTGGCATCCCCCAGCCCCTGTCACTCACATTCCAGACAAGGAATACACAATCTCGCAGAGGCAGGCTTGGATGGTTAGACAAGAAAATACCCACTTTCTAAAAGTGGTATTTTCAAACACAGAATGTTAAAACCAACCTTACTAAAAGCTGCATTTTATCATTCTGAGTCCAGGCATACTAAACTCGAATTTCTACCATGTTCCCGGGGTCAGTTAGGATTATATACTGTAATAATCAAAACCGCCCGTTCTGGCCTAGGGGGAACAGGTAGCCTTGCAATAGTGAAAAACGAACTAGGCTGTAATTCACTATCAGGACATGCCGCACACACCCGGGCATGTCCTACCTTTCGCATACACCGCACCCTGCCCACAGGGGTACCTTGGGCCTACCTTAGGGGTGACTAACATGCAGCAAAGGGAAGGTTTAGGGACTTGCAAGTGTGTGCACTTGCCAAGTCGACATGGCAGCCCCAGGCTGCGCACAGGCTCTGCGATGGCAGGCCCGAGTTACACTTTACGGGCTGTTTGCGTGGGTGGCACAATCCAGTGCTGCAGCCCACCAACAGCATTTGGTCTATAGGCCCTGGCACTCGCAGTGCACTTTACAAGGGACTGACAGATAAACCAAATAGGCCAATCATGGAAACACCAATCCATAACACATTTTATACAGGAGCACTTGCACTTTCCCACTGGACCGCAGTGAGGAAAGTGCGCAGAATCATCACACCAGCAAAAACAGAGTCAAAACCGGGAGGTCAGAAAGCAAAAAGTCAGGGGAAACACGCCAAAAGATGCCAAGTCTAACAGGAGCTCTCCAAATCATTGCCTAGCAGACAGTCAACAGGCATGGCTGGCCTCACAGCTACTTGAAGGATACCTGAGACCCCCCCCCCACTCAAAGGGAACCTGGGCCACCTTACAGTGGCTCTCTGAGTTGTCAGCGGCAACTACGGGGTAGAATACGTTGGGGACCACCTGCTCCTCAGACACCAGCCGACAACTGGCAGCTGTCACACTGGCCCCGGTGTCTCTCAGAGCCTCCACCCTATGGCCATTGATGGTCACCCACTGCCTGTATTTCTTAGTGTTATCAGGCAGCTGGGTCCTAGGGACCATCTCACTGTCTCCTAAAGAGACCAGGGACATCTCTGCAGGACCCCACCCACCTTGGGCACCCAACTCCTCTCCCAGGGCTACACTAGCCATCTGCTGGGGTGGTGCACCAGTGGGTGCAGTGGTCACGGTATTGGGGCACTTGGGACTTCCTACAAAGTGACCCACCTGACCACAACTAAAACATGCCTTGGGCCCCTTCTGAACAGACTTATCTGTTGGGACCCATGGTCTTTTCTCAGTGGGAGGCTGGGAACCCTTACCTTGGTTCCCTTGGGGTTTACTTTGGGGCCCTTTTTGGAACTCTTTCTGTTTACCCTTGTCCCCCCACTCTTCTGCTGGGGACCCTGCCCACCTTTGGCGGAGTCTCCCACAAGACCCTTGTGGACCCGGGTACTGACCCAGCAGTCCGCCTCCTCAGCAAGCTTTCTAGGATTAGTCAGCTTACTGTCAACAAGGTGCTGGCGTAGCTCTGGAAAACAACTACTGAACAAGTGCTCCCATGCAATTAAATCATAGAACCCCTGCAAGTCATTTACTTTGCTACCCTTCACCCATCCATCCAATGCTCTGCAAAAATAAGACACATACTCCACCCAGGTACTAGACTCCAGCTTTTTGCAGTTCCTAAACTTCTGCCTACAAAGCTCTGGAGTTAACCCATACCTTGCCACTAAAGCTTCCTTCAGGTGGGCATAGGACGTCTGATCCTCTGTGGGCAAGGCTAGCAAGGTTTCCCTTCCCTCACCTGTAAAGCGGCCCCACAACCCCGCTCCCCAATCCTTCTCAGGGACCCGGTGTGATGTCATGGCGATCTCATATGCTTTAAACCATTGCCCAATGTCCTCCCCCTTCATGAAATCTTTAATAACCTCCTTGGGGATGTACACTCTTCCTTCTACAGGCACTGGAGGTGTGCTGCCACCAGAGGGAGTGATTTCTAGGCTCCTAGCCTTTAGCTCTAGCTCCCTCACCACTCTCTCATGCTTAAAAGCATCTTCCTTTCTTCCATGGCCAACCTCTTACTTTCCAACTCCACTTTCTTGTGCTCAAGGCTATCATGGCTTCCCTGTTTCAGTTTGGCCATCTCCATTTCATGCATCCTGCTTTTCTCCCTGTCCTCCAGCTCCTCTGGAGACAGGCCCTTTGAGAAACACTGCTGCCCTCCCTGGAAGGCACTCTCCTCCCAGGTAAGCCCAATGGCCCCTCAAGCTGCTCATCTAAATTCTCTGCCTCCTCCACAGGCTCCTCGGGCTGCCCACCAGCATTCCGTGCTTCCAACCAGGCCCTCAGCGCCTTTTGAAGCTCCTCCTTCCTGGTGAGGCCTCTCATAGAGATTTTAAACTTTTTACAAACGGCTTTGAGCTCTGGCACAGTGTAGGTATCAACCCTATCTTCTTCAAATTCAATATCTGCATGTGCAATGGATCCTCTTTTGCTCATTGTGAAAATTGGCAGTTCTCAACAAAAATAAAGGTTCCAAGGAAAAGAAGTCCTATCAAAATGTATGTGGTCGCGTATTGGTCTGCACTCACTAGTAGTGTACACCAATCACTGTATATGAATCACAAATGCAAGTCCAAATCCTCACCGCTGACCACCAATGTTAGAACTGGGGGTCTCTAGTTGGCAATGGTTTGCACCTTTGTCCAAATAGGGACCCTTGCTTCTAGTCAGGATAAGGGGGATATACTCCTAAAATAACCCCTGCTCACCCCCTGGTAGCTTGGCACGAGCAGACAGGCTTATCTCAGAGGCAGTGTGTAAAGTATTTGTGAACATATACAGTAATACAGTGAAAACACTACAGATGGACACCACACAGGTTGTATGTAAAAATAAGTAATCTTTATATAGACTTAACACAAGACCCAATAGCAAAATTCCACAATACTGTAATCCAAAAATAGACTTAAAATAATAGAGACAGTTCACGTTATCTTCAAAAATAGGATAGTCAATCAAATAAAGCTTGTAGCAACAAATAACTCCACTTGGAGTTATTACGACGTCGTGACCGGTGGAAATCCCAAAGTACGGCGCCGACCGCGAGGTGCGCGGCGTCGGGCCCGGAGTCGAGCAGACCCACAAAGAACAGTACCTGGAATTCGATGAAAACAAAGACGGTGCACGGCGTCGGGGAGGTGAGGCTTCGTTGGCGCCGGCGGCGGTGGTTCCTTACCACCCCAGGGGAGGTGATGTCTCGGTTCCTTACTGCAGCGCAGGGGAGGTGAGGTGTTGGTTCCTTACTGTGTCGGGGAGGTGATGTCACGGATGGCGGCGAGGCGTCGGTTCCTTACGATGGTGCGGTGTCGATGGATTCGGGGGTCACCCATGTCGAGGATCGGCTCCGCGGTGATGAAGCCCTTGCGTCGGCGAAGTCGGGGCTGCGGTGCGAGTCGGGACGGTGCGTCGTGAATGTCACGAACGGTGTCCTCGGCTCCGGTGCAGGCAGCGGCCTCGATGACGGCTTCGGAGTCGATGTCGCACGGCGTCAGCAGGCGTCGGGCCTACGGTGCAAGTCGGGGTGGTGCGTCGTGCTCTTCACGTGCGGTGCCCACGGCTTCGGTGCAGGTTACGGCGTCGCTCGCCGGCGTCGGTGTTGCAATTTCCTTCTGTTAGCAGCTAAAACAGCAGTTCTAGATGCAGGCAAACAGAAGGGGTGAAGTCGTTGTGTCCCTGTGACTTCAGGCAGGAGGCAAGCTCAGTTCAAGCCCTTGGAGATTCTCTTCTTCAAGATGATAAAGCACAGCAAAGTCTTTTCTCCTGTCCTTGGCAGAAAGCAACCACTGCAGGCCAACCCCAATCAGCAAAACAGCACAGGGGCAGTACTCCTCCTTCAGCTTCTCCGGTTCTTCTCCTTGGCAACAGGTTTCTTGATATCCCAGAAGTGATCTAATTTCATGGGTTCTGGGCCCCAGTATTTATACACAGAAATCCTTTGTTCTCTGAAGGCAGAGAGGCCTTTGCCTAGTCCAAACCAGTTCTGGTCAGTCCTGGAGCACTTTGTGTACATGACTCCTTCTTTCCTTTGAGAGTGAGGGGCAGAGCCATCAGACGAACGGCAGGAGGTGGAGCCAGCATTGTGGAAGGCAGGTACAGCCCTATTCAGACCCAGGTGCGACTCCTCCCACCCATCCTCCTTCAGGCAGACCTATTCAGCCTAGTGCTGACTCACCCTGCCTCATGGAATCCCCCAGCCCCTGTCACTCACAAACCCAGACATACAATACACAACCTGAGCAGAGGCAGCTGGATGGTTAGGCAAGAAAATACCTACTTTCTAAAAGTGGTATTTTCAAACACAGAATGTTAAAACCAACTTCACTAAAAGATGTATTTTATCATTCTGAGTTCAGGTATACTAAATTCGTTTTTCTACCATGTTCCCTGGGTCAGTTAGGATTATAAGGTGTAATAATCAAACTGCCCATTCTGGCCTATGGGGAACAGGTAGCCTTGTGGTGCAGCGGCCAGGGCAGCTGACTTCAGAGGACAGGGTTCACAGTTCGATCTCCGGCGGCAGCTCAGCACCATGTGACTCTGGGCAATAGCTCACTTAATTTCCACGACGGCCCCCAGCGTCTTGAGACCTGTAAGGGTGAGTAGCTGCGCTATATAAAAACGGACTTACATTTTTTTTTTTTGCAATAGTGAAAAATGAAAATGGCTGTAATTCACTATTAGGACAGGCCACACACACCAGGGCATGTCCTACCTTATACTTACAATGCACCCTGCCCATGGGCCTACCTTAGGGGTGTCTGATATGAAGATAAGGGAATGTTTAGGGACTGGCAAGTGGGTGCACTTGCCAAGTCGACATGGCAGTCACAGACTGCACACAGGCTCTGCAATGGCAGGCCTGAGACACACTTTACAAGCTGCTTCTGTGGGTGGCACAACCAGTGCTGCAAGCCCACCAGCAGCATTTGATTTACAAGCCCTGGGCACCCATGGTGCACGGTACTAGGGTCTGACAAGTAAATCAAATAACCCAATCCTGGAGTCACTAATCAACACATCAATTTACAGTAGGGAGCACTTGCACTGTGGCACTGAACAGCAGTGGCACAGTGCCCAAAAGCATCTAAAACCAGCAAAAACATAAGACGCAACAGCAAAAAATGAAAGGGAGACCCACACCAATGGTGCCAAGTCTAACAATCCCATTGAAGAAAGGGGTGGTTGGTGAAAACCGTGCCCCCTTGGTGCCTGCCACACTGTGCATGGTAGGAAAGGGGGGTCCCTTGGGTACACCCACCGGCCGATTTGGAGGGACCCGGGTGAAGGGGGGCCTGCTACGGGCCCCCAAAGACTGATTCCGACATCCATTTCATTCTGGGCAAACCGAAGCGGAACTGCTGTCCGAATCTGTCATCGCAATCGCTCGCTCTTAAACCGTGTCCATAAAGCCGTACGAATCAGCTCCGAATGGCTCGACCTGTACGGATGCATTTTGGAACCGATTCGGAGAGCCCAAATGGTTTTCCAGGCATCGTAATCGTTCGTTTGGAACTGGTTATGATTCGGTTGGAAACAAGGGTTCCGAATCGGATTCAGCAAGCCCAAGTCCGATTTGGAGCCCTTCCGAATGGGATCGTAATCGGCCCCTTAGAGTTTGGTGGACAGAATATTCTGTCAAAACATGGCAGATATCTTGTCTGCTGTAAAACATGCACTATAGACTTTAATGCACTTGTAATACACAGCATGGGACATTTGCCACGTTTCTGACGGTGTATACTGTATATTTTATTTATTATTTCTTTTATTTATTGAGTTTTATATAGCGCTGGCTAGACCCGGAGGTATCAGAGCGCTTTACATGAGGAAGAAACATTGTTTCAGAACATGGTTACAAAGTTACATCAGTTACTGGAGCGTAGTTACAGGAATTACATGAGTACAAAACCATAGCATCAACATGAGGAAAAAATAGGCAAGGGGAGAGAAGAATTAGGGGAGAGAGGGAAGGAATAGGGGAAGCTAAATAAAGTCCTATGCTCTGAATCATTATAGAATCCAAAAAAATACTACAGCCAGACACAAAAAGATATTGGCCAACACTGCTGTCATGTCCAAGCAGAACATTTCTCCACTGAGATATGCACAAAAGGACTTTTAATTCTTTGACCACATGCCATGATACTATTTTATTCAGCAGGTCCTTCTAATTTCTTTGAGTTATAAGTTGTAAATGCTCTTCAAAATAATCTTCCACCTAGCTGCTAAGAGTTAGTCTCATATTGAATTTAGTAAATGCCTTTAGAGTTGATGATTATTTACCTAATATCACTTACATGCTTTAAGTGCATTTTGCAATAGAAAAATAGATCTATTAATGGGGGCATATCCACAATGGGGTACTAAGAGTACATCATTTAAATTTGGATTTGTTCGTTTGCTATATTTGTCATAGGATATCCTCAAAGCGGACATGTGATGTTACCTATATAAAGCGATTGCATACTTGTTTGGACCCAGACCCCCTCTGAGATGTGTGTTATGGTGTAGGGACATATTAAGAAGATTAACAACCTACTCACCAACTGTAAATATTGTTGACAATAAACAATGAATTTACCCGCTCAATGTTCTTGGACCTAACCTATGATCCAAATCCTTGTATGCTATAAGTTTATAAACAATTGATTCCTCTTTCTTGATAACAGTCATGTGAATTAGTTGTTTTAAGCAGCGTTGTTTTGTAACTCTTGATCAACCTTGTCAAATGATTATTAATAAATAAATGATTTCTATTTGTTGCCCTCCAACTACTTTTTTTTCATGTGTGTGTGTGTGTTTCAGTCTACCCTAGGAATTTTATCCTGGGTATTTGAAGTCTCTAATGGGGTTTCACAAAGACCCTCCAGAATAAATTGATGATGTAGAAAAAAAAGTGATCTTCCTAGGATGTTTGTCTTACTGTATACATACATTGAACTGTTATTTAGTTTCAGGGATGGCCCACACAAGTAGCTAGTCCTTTTTTTACTGTTGAGGAGTTGTGCTTGCAGCCAAAGCTGTTTCTGGTGCTGCTATGGTGTACGTGTTTAGTATGGGATGTTTGAAAAAGGGGCAGAAGAGAAAATGAGGAGGGAATAAACATGTGGACGAAAAGTAGGAGCCCTGCTAAACTAAAGCAAGGATAAGCTACAATACTGCCCTATACATGGTTCTCACCTCATCTCTATCCTCATGATTGTTGCTGCTATGCTTTACTCACCATACACTGGTGAAATGGAATAATGAGGACTGGAGAGTTTTAGGATGTGACCCTCCTCTTCAGGCTGTTGCATCGGATCAATTTGTGTATTTTCCTACAGAGACATTTATTCAGTGGCTTCTGCATTAGATACTTGTGATCCTATCTGTCATTCCCATGCATGGTTGTATATTTCAATATCAACCACAATAATAGTGATACACCAAATATTGATGTAAAAATATCTACATCAAAATATTGATTTTAGATACCTATAACATAAAGGTCAATAATATGCACTACAACAACATTAACTGTAAAAAAACATTGGCAGTACAACAATATCTACTACCATCATACATGCTACAAAATACTGTATCTTATTCATAACATTACATTTATCCAAGGTATGCAGAACAAAAATATAGTATATATACATATAGAAGGTAGTCACTGTGTAGTTATATTTCCATTACAAAGGCATTTTTTGATTTGCCTGTAACAAAACATTGCAATCTTACGTAGGCAGCTAATCTTCAGCTGCCAAGTTTTGTGACAGTACCTCCACGGGAAAAGTTAAGGGGGAGGGGTGAAAATATATGTAATTTCCCATTTTAATTCCCATACAACATTTTGCCAAAAGACAGAGCAAAAATATCTGGATGGATTTAAACCAAAGTTGGCAAGAATGTACAACTTTAGACAGAAAGCATCCTTTTTTTGATTTGGTGTAAATCCATTCAGACGTTGTTGACATATAAACATTTGAAAATGGAGCTGTGTGGGTTTGGAATGGTTAACAGTTGTGTATGTTTTGTAAGTTGATAAGTCATTCCATAATTTGTCTATATGTTTGGCACTGTTTGAGGACTATACTTAATACCTGGCCAACAGCATGTTCAGGTTATTATTGGCATTTTAAAAATTGAACATATCCATAGAGAGGTGGCCCAGTTAAAATGGGGGCAAAGAAGTCTTCATTTGCTAATATATTTGGTACTGTGTGATGATTTTTGCATTGAGCAGTTATGTTTGAGATTCATATGTAATAAAACCAGTGAATTCACCAGTTATTTTTAAGAACGCGCACAACACACAGCATAACTCATGATTGGCTACCAAGCTGTTTTACAGTTGGGAATGGGTGAGCACTGCAGGCCCTGCCGGTGGAAATCCCAGGATGAAGAGAGAGCCAGTAGCCAGGCAGGGGATTGCCTTAGAGGGCAGGCCCTGGGCTAACCCTGATTGGAGGGAGAGCAGTGAAGAAAAGCAGCTCATAAAGAGCACCAACACCTAAGAGGACATTTATGGTGGCTAGAGGCCACCATCAGAAGCAATAAGAGCCAAGTCGATCAAGCATGGTCCCGGGGCACAGAAAACTACCTTTGTTGAGCTCCTTCCTTTTGAGGCTGCCCTGCAGGTCCCCTGCAGCTGTTGGGCACAGGAAACAGTAACAAGAGAAGCAGTGCCTGCCAGTCTTAATTTAGAGAGGGTGTCTAGCATCCCATTGTTTTCACATTTCAAAACTCCCTGTTGAGGACCAGGGCCTCAGGTAGAAGATTACCTGAAGGCATGAATGGCATTAACTCATATTGGATTTATTTGACTGTGGGCAGCCCAAGTGCCCCGGGTCTGACACAAATGAAAGAAAAAAGCAAGTGAGCACCATCATGCTCTAGGGTTGAGTTCTCCACGAGGGCCTCCAGTGTCACAGGAACAATGCATTACAAAATAAAAGCAACAAGTGCCATCAGACTCAGCTACGATGACTGTCCCCAAGGGCCCTGAGTGTCCTGGTGACTAAAGTGGGAATGAGCATCACTGCCTTCCAGAAAGGTCAGCTCCTGAGGAGGACAAGAACCCTGAAAGCACAGTAACAAGCTATTCTCGCTCCCTGTGCCTGTGTCTGGAGGGAGGGAGAGCATTCCATCTCAGCAATCCTTGCATGCACAGGTGGTAAAAGAGAAGAGCCACTGCTCTGTCTGTAGAAATACTCTGCAGGGGACTGACTACGATTATGAATAATGGTGGGTGTAACTCACGTAATTTGCTGTTGCATAATTACGCATAATTACAGCACAATTATACAAGTTTACAAGAATTATGCAAGGAGTGTAACCCTGCATAAAGCACAAAATGCACCCTCGCTTCACAAATTAACCCGGGGATGCATTTTGTACTAAGAAAATAGGGCAAAATGCAACCGAACAGGAATAGCAACAGCCAGCAGCCACTTATGATCTGTTTCTGTGCTCTTGGGTGGGCATTTGTGCCCTAAATTACTCAAATGGGTGCAATTGTATAATTTTCAGAAAACTTGTGTCACAAACATTATACACAAGTACTGAAATTACTATTTACTATGCCGTAATTACAATTTTGCCCAGCCCTAATTATGAAGACTCTGGAGCTAACTTACACGTGAGTGTTCAGGGTGCCTGTTTGGGGATAGGCACCTCACTGAAAAATAGTAAAAGCACTTCTGAGAGAACTTCAAAAAAAGGGAATGAAATTGTGAGGGCACAAAACTATTTTCTTGCCATGATGCCCCGGGAAGGGCAAGGGTAACACCAATGGTTTCTAGTTTGGTTTGTAGGCTGTTGTACTGTTCCTATCAATTTATTTAGACTCTGCGTTTGGGCAACATAACATCAAAACTATGGGGGACTGAGTCCACTCATGCCATCAGCATATTTTGACCTAGGGTTGCTCACAGTATGCGATCTAGACTTCTAAACCTTACAAAGTACCGGATGGTGTCTGCAACCTCAGAACATGAAGACCCTGATTCCCCAAAAGAAATCTTGGAAACAGATCTACCCTTTCGTTGTTAACTCAGGCATGCCCAAAAGGAGGCACAAGGAAAAAGAAATTGGCATTTCAAACATTTATTGAAGCAATTGGATTCTTGTGTAAAACATGTGTATTGCAATTATGAGTAGAATAATGCAGAGCATAGTAACCAGCATTATGAGAATGGTGAAAAAGATAAACAATTCAACCATGGTGCATTTACATTGACTATATGACTACATATTAGTGTTCTCCTACCTAGAGCTGCCTAGTCTAGAGAGCACAGCGTAGATGCTGTTCGGCCAGCTACATTAGAGTGGTCTAACTCCCTATTTGCCTGCCTGCATGGGTCAGTGATGGAATTCAGCTGGGCTAGAATTCATGCATGCTTTATTCATGTGTTTGGAGTGCTACTGTGTGTTAGATGATTGTGTTTTGGATCATATGTATGGGGTTTCTCTAGCCCCTTCAAATTGGAGTTCCTCACTGCAGAACAGGAATATTGTTGACTGTTAATTCACTAACCAAATGCAATGTCAGCTGTAGGAGGCCCCCTGTGTAGGCTTTGCACCCATTAGGTAGTGCCCTCAGTGAGGAAGCCTCAGCATTTTGACTCAGTCATGGCAGCATGGTTAGCATAATTTTGGCAATTTTGTATTATTCTTGTTATACGAAATTCCCCAAATGATGCTGTAACACCGCATTGTGTAATGTTGTTTGCTGTGCTTTTGTGTTTTTTGCACCATTTCTTTATTGCAAAATGCATTTTCACATTCAAAGTGGGCCCAGGATGCATTTCACGCTAAAATACAGCGCCAAATGTCAGTTTTGCATTTTGAGTAGTTATGCATAATTACTCGAAATTCTGCTGAAATTTCATTTAATTATGCAAAAGCAAATGAAACGAATTTCACAAATGTAGTTGAAATGACCACATTTTTTAACTTCTGAGAAAGTTTCTACTGGTCTGTACAAGAGCCATCTTGGTTTTTGGGCAGTCATCTAAGTACCAGTGTCCCTATTGCAGGTAACACTTGACCCTTGGAAAGCCCTTCCAGTGTCAGGGTGCCAGAAGAGAGTAAGGAGTCCTTGGGTCTTTTTCTTCCGGCAGTGAGGTAGAGGCTTCATCAGGGATAGATTGTGATGAGGTCGCAGCAGTCTTATTCAGTACAATAGCAAGAGGTTGGAGAATTACCAATCCTCAAAACTGGCTATTTTTCATAAAATGTCCACCTAATTTTACAGCACTACTTTTTGTTTTTTACTGCAAACCTGTCCTGAGAACCTCACCAAGCAATTAATATTTTCAGCCCCTGATAGACACTTATGGCAATGTCACTTTAAAGGGAGAGTAGTGAAAGCTACCTTTATGCTGCCAGCTGTTCATGTCTCCATCCCAGATGGCTAATCCCTGCTAAGTGGCAACTGCTTACACCACTCATGCCTGCCTGGTGTCAGAGGCAGAACCATTGACCTCAAAGTGGAGGGTCATTAACTACTCAGCTAAGGATATGCATTTAGACTCTGGAGCAGGGTGTGAGGCAAACCGTTATAAACCTGCTCACTCTCTGGAATGACAAAGTACACTTTCATCCATTACTTTGCAACTAAAGTTATCAAAAGATATGATAACAAATTAATTCAATATTTAAAGCTAAATGGAAAATAACTTTTAATGACCGCTCTATTATTTTCCCATGCCATAATCAGAAAAAGTAATTTTATTCACAACTCAGCTAGTTCTTGGAAAGGGTAGTTTTTCCTACACAAGGTAAAAGAACAGTTTTTAATTGTTCACTGTGAGGGCATTCTTTTACCAATGTCTATTAGGTTCGCTGTATTTAGGAAGTGCCCAATCCCTGTGGGCTTCCCAGGCACACGTTTACCATTACATGCTGATATATAAAAATATATAAAAAGAGATATATAAAAATAGATTACTATAAAAGGTAAAGGGTCTTTTCTTTACCATGTGACACTGCAGTACTTTTATGTTGGAGTTCTGCAGAGAGTACAGAAGTGCTCTCTGGAAGCATATGACCATGTCACATATATGGGTGTTGTAAATACTTACTTCATCCAATATGTGAAACTTATCTTTCATGCCACTAGTGCATTTTGGGTGTGCAAGTGCTACCATGGCCTTACTGGAAATGCAAACAAGCCAGTTAGGTGAAACCAGTGCACACTACATGTTTTCCAGGGAAAGCAAATGTCCTGTGGCACTATGTGGCACTGCCAAAGGGAATAGCATCTGAAAGCCAACGAAACTAGAGAGGAAAAACAAAAATGGCTTCCATTATTACAAGTATGTAGTTAACAGTGACTCATACTGTTTAGCCTGAAGCACAAGCTGTCCTGTTTTCTGCAAAGTTGTTTATGGAACTTGGATATTATGACCCTCTCTACTCATCTACCCATCTCAGTAGAGCCTATTCCAATTAGCAATGAAGCCCATACACATGAACCCCATTGCAAATTCCTGCAATAGAGGTTATTCTTCAGACAAATTCTGACTCACATCTGCTGTAGAGCCCAACAAAATCCTATACAAACAGTGTGACATGAAATTATGCTTGTGAAAATCTTAACTTTAGTGCTTAGACCAGTGTCCCAACTTCTTTGGGCCATATGTATCATTGCACTGGACACAAAAAATGGTTGCAATTTCTGACCAATATTAATAATCACAGTCAGTAATTTTGCAAACCAACCTATGTACTAATAGGCCAGTTGGCAACATTTCCATTCAGAATGAGTAGCAAACCAAACCTACCTCTTGAATATTCATGACGTAAGTCACAAATTGTGACTTTGTCCAATTTGCCAAAATCACAGGGATAGTGGTCTGCAGGGGTCAGCAGGCCACCATGCCTTTAATTGTGTTTAAATAAGGTAAATCATTTTTGTAAAAGGAGTGCATTTTTCTTAAAAGGCAGAGGCTACTTTTAACAAAAATATATATTTTTATTAAGATTTACTGAGAGTTGGTAGTGGTCCCTGAAACTTGGTAATCTGTAACTTTTTAATGGTTATTAACTGGATTTATGGTCACAAACCATTACCACATTTAATGCCAAATCAAAGACCCATTTGGGGCATCGCTAAAACTTGTTGACTCCTAAAATGGATTTGGTTAATACAGGAAAATGTTTTGAGCATTTTGTGAATTGCAGGGTTTGCAACTGTTTATAAGTTGTGTACACCTAACTCTATACCCTTTTGAATTTGAAAATAATATGTCACTGTAAATGTAAAAAGAGACATTGATACAGTGAAATGCATGTGATAGAGCAATTGACATTGCACAAAACTAACTCTTGAAGACCTTAACAGTTCATCCTGAGCAACCTCCCATGTTCTGAGGAGAGCATAATAGAAGGACAAGGAGTGGAAACTGCATAATGTAAACATGACTCTTAGAATCAATTGTACGCACTTTGTGATCCCTGGGGTGTGAGGTCTGGAGTGGCAAAGGGCAGTGCCATGGATTCTAAAGTCCAGTGGTATCAGCTTCTCCAACAAACCCATAATTTACTTCAATAAATCAAATATATGCATTATATTTCCTGATATATGGCAGGCTAATTATATACAAGTACATCCCCACCTCCCCCAAAGAGCAAAGAGCCACAGGAGCAATAATGTTGCAACTACAGAGAAACTTTGGGTCATGTTACTGCTTCAGAAAAAGGGATGAGTGACTTTGTTGCTATCTCAGCCTATCTGTTATCACAGCATTGGCAAGAAATTGCAATGTAACATATGAGGACAATTACATTCGTTATATAATCCTGACAAATGATCTTATTCTAAATGCTTGCATTTAAGCTACTTTCAGAGGAGGGTCCACACAGAAACATAGGTATGCTTGATTTGGCAGTGAGTGCACTCCATGGTGTTAATTCCTAAAGCTTTTATAGGTAAGGCAAGTAGTATTAAAGAAGTATTGATCGATCTACTCGTAATTGCCTTTAGGAATCAGCCCAAAATATTTAAACTCCTTATTAGTAAAAGGGAAACAACAGCACAGTCTTTTAATATTGATACTAATTGTATATGAATTTTCAAAATTACTATTTTATTTCCATTTTAAACCTTTTGGGTCAATTCACAAATGCAAGTAAGTGTATGTAAAATAAGACTACATGCTTACAACTTTAAGCACGCTAAAATGCTTTTGTGAATGGGGCCTTCTCTTTCTACTCTCCAGTTCAATTCCATCATATTTTCCTAGTGTAGAACATGTGTGCAAAATGTGAGCAAAAGGTTCATTGCTTATCACTGCTGGCCATAACCTTAAGTTAGGAAGAAGGCAACAATATAATCTTTGAACATTGTTCATTTTATTCTGAAACCTATAATCATAAAATGATTGATTTGAAAATCAAACATTTAGTGAAATCACTTAGTACTTCAAAGCCTAATTCACAATGTCTGTAGCAAATACTGACCATGTTTGTGATCAGAAAACAAACCACTGAGAACATTGAGTGATCAGTCTCCAAATTACCAGAAACTATTGTCAGGAATTCAGAAACACATTTCAGGAATCAAGGTTCGCTCACAACCATTGTTGGCTGTTTTAATTAACCCTGGGCGTAGTTCGCGTAGTCGTGCTATGCGTAGCTACGCGAAGTGTACTTTGCACTACGCGCGCTACGCGTAGCTACGCGTAGCTACGCGAACTGCGTAGTGCAGTAGGGAAATGCTGTTCGCAATGATTGCACAGTGCCGGATTCTTGTCCGCACTGTGCAATCATTGCGAACAGCATCATGCACAGTGCAAGCGTTTGTTTTCTGCCGCTCGAGTAGATTTGTACTCGAGCGGCAGCTTTCTCAACGCGGACTGGTAGTTTCTCATCGCGAGCGGTCGCGAGCATACGCGACCACTCGCAATGAGAAACCTGACCTCCCCGCGTTGAGAATCTCGCCGGGAGGTTTATTTTCCACGCTCGCGATCGGCAACTTGATGTTGCCGATCGCGAACGAGGAAAAAGTCTCGCCGGGATGTTGATTTTGCTCGCTCGCGGTCGCCAACTTCACGTTGAGGACTGCGAGCGAGCAAAAAATGCCCACTATGCTACGCGTTTTTGCACTGTGCTACGTGCGATTTGCGTAGCGCGTAAATGCGCAAACTACGCACACTCCGCAATGAGTGCATTAGAAGACTAAGACCACTAAATTCAATATCACTTTGATACATCCATATCTTTAGGACCCAATATATGTAGGTTTTTCCTGATATGGCTACATGTACACATTCAAAATATTATTTACACATTTGAAGTGATGCCTTTGCCCCAACACAAAATGTGCAATTGGAACAAGTGAGGATAAGGGTAAGACATACGTTTTTGTTCACCCCCTCCTCTTTCCCAGAGTGAACTTCACAGATATGTGCCTACCTCAATCCCCCTTCCCATATTTGATTCCTGACCTGGCACAAGACTCCAGCCAGGGAAGGGTACAATCCAACTGAAGTCCAGCATGTGTGCAAAGTATGAGCAGTAGTGTAGTGGACTATATTCCTAGCTCTAGATTATAAGAGAAATGTAACACTTTCCTTATTAATCCAAAGGTCCTGTGCAGGTAAATGTTCTGTATGACAAACCTAGATGTGGTAGGGTGGATTCCGATGACATCCTCAGGTCACTGTTCTACCCTTTCTCTGTCTCCTGGAAGCAATAAATAACAGTGAGGGCATTACCACTGCTTTTCTATTAGTAAAGGGTATGATAGAAAGAGGGAATAACATAATTGCCTGGCCGGCAATATCTACCTCTCTGCACTGTGGACCGGTTGTGCATTCAGAAAGAGTGAATGTGCTTGTCACTAGTGCTCACCCTTCACTTTGTGATTCTAGCCTTTAGAGCTCCAGGTAAGTGTGAGAAGATGGGCAAAGAACAATAACACATCAATTAATGAACTCTGTAGGGCTATCTGGTTGCGACTGATGTTATGTATGTTTGTAAAAGCACTATCACCGACAAAGGTATCCTGCCACTGAGAATGTGTGTGTGTCTATCCCATCCTGGAATAGGTTGGTTAATTGGAAGACCAAAGGGGATGATGGACGGAGTGTTGAACATTGCAAGCACTCACCCCCAGTCAACTGATCTGGGTTTAATCCATCATCATTCTTTAGCTCACTCCGCCACCCCAGTTCAGACATGGCCATATGCAAATCAGTCTGACCCTGTGCCTCATGGGAACAGTCCAGCGCGAACTGCCAAGCCATGTCTTCCCTGGACCGGAAACAAGCATCCTGGGACCGGTTTCTGGCTTACAGCCATCATCAGCCAGGCTATCTTGAATCCAGTGGCAAAGTGAGCAAGGGACCCACGTCTGGGCATACCCTGCCAACTTAGGGCGAACATAGCAAAACCAAAGGGGATGATGGACGGAGTGTTGAACATTGCAAGCACTCACCCCCAGTCAACTGATCTGGGTTTAATCCATCATCATTCTTTAGCTCACTCCGCCACCCCAGTTCAGACATGGCCATATGCAAATCAGTCTGAGCCTGTGCCTCATGGGAACAGTCCAGCGCGAACTGCCAAGCCATGTCTTCCCTGGACTGGAAACAAGCATCCTGGGACTGGTTTCTGGCTTACAGCCGTCATCAGCCAGGCTATCTTGAATCCAGTGGCAAAGTGAGCAAGGGACCCACGTCTGGGCATACCCTGCCAACTTAGGGCAAACATAGCAAAACCAAAGGGGATGATGGACGGAGTGTTGAACATTGCAAGCACTCACCCCCAGTCAACTATGTTTGCCCTAAGTTGGCAGGGTATGCGGAATTCAAGAAGAGTAGGAGGCTCTGATGTGGAGTCCTTCAACGCTTTAGGAGTGTAAGAGAATGCCCATCCTTCTGATCTTGTTTTGTGTATTTGTGGGATGTCCTCAGGAGCAGAGATGTCTGGGTGGTTGATGGAAGGAGATGCAACTGCTCAGGTAGTTGGGAGCCTAAGTTGTGTAGTGCCTTGAATATCTGTGTGAGGAGTTTGAAATGAGCATGTTTGCGTATCAGGAACCAGTGGAGCTCCCTGATGAGGGGTGTGATGTGAGTTCTGTATTATGATTGTCAAATTGCACTTTTCACCATGGATTCTTATGGCACTGTACAGATAATATTAGTTTCAAAATTAAATGAATTTTCAATTTTATCTAGCCACAAATCACTAAGGTTGGGAGGAACCTTTTTAAAAAAAAAAAAAACCTTAAATACTACTTGCTTTCAGGGAAAATAAAGCTTTGTTTTGCGATAACATTATATGCATTCTTTACCCACCCAGTGTGATTCCTCTAAATAGCGGATTGTACTGTGAGACATAATCAGTATTCAAAGCAAAGAGAGATGTTCTGTATCAATGAACCATTTTGCACACTGACATTTGCTTTGGAAAAAGATCACAGGTGAGGGAGCCTATTCCCCTGTTAGGTGGGGAGCCTCTAATAAACTGTCATCAAGCACATATCGCTTTGCCGGGTAATTGCTGGTTTTATAGCAGGTGCTTGAGGTTAACCTCCTGTTAATTTGTGAGAGCAGTACAGCTTTATAACCTTCTGAGAAATGTCTAACCTTTTTTTCTTGTCTTTAAAGAACCAGCTTTGAAATTTTAAAAAGGAAACACTTGACTTCGCCTATTAAGGTTTTTTTTAAGCTAGAAAGATTCATGCTATGCTTTAAAAATATTCAGTTGTGTCTTTATGGCGCAGGCTGGCTGAAAATAGAAGATGACTCGCATTCAAGGCAGTATTATTCCTTTGCCGCAATCCTCAGCTAAATATGTTCTTTGTTTACAGTAAGGCATTCCTTTGACCACTTTTAAACATGCTATCTTGAGTATTTTGCGTATATTTCGTCTATGTCAATCATCTCCCCTCAGCAGTACAGAGGGTGTAAATGTAACACTAGCCAGTGACATGAGGGGCCACATCAAAAAAGTGAGCACTGGAAGCGCCAAATTAAGGCGCAGTCTCTGCCTCAGCTTTGAGTTGGCAGTTGTCTTAAGTAGTTAAAGAGCTGGAGAAACGCAAATTTGCAAGATTGTTGTAAATAGTTGCTTGTCAGCGAACTTTGAAGGCATGTGCCAATTCAGTATCGAAATGTAGTAGCATTTGTTGACATATCTAAAGTAAACATCGGAATATAGCACAATAGCATACACAAAGCACCATAACAATACAATAAAAACAAAACAGGGCATCACACAACAAATCAGTTAAAAGAGAACGCAGCACAATAACTGCAGGACAGCTGAAGAAAATCACATTGCAATAACAGAGTACAAAACTCAGCTGCACCCAAAAAAACAACAGGTCACATCACCACAACAAAATTCCCCACAAGAAATATGCGCAAACATTCTCATCATAAATTAGCACCTCCAGAAACTTGCTTTAATAATGCTGTGCTAAAAGGTGAGTGTACCAAGCAGTGTCTTATTTTACTGGCAAAGAGAAGAAATAACCTTAGTTAAAAATGGAATGTGATCAGGCCTACAAAATCTTTACCTACATGAAATGGGGCCGAGTCACAACATTCATTTTGTAGTATGTAAAATAATACTTTATTAGTACAACAAAAAGACCTCCACCTCCGCTTCTCTTATCTTTTCTCTGCGGACAACCCTGCACAGGTAGGTATACATTTTTGTAGTAAATTTGGGAGGGACACAGGGCAGTGGCTGAATAATGTGGAATATTCACTACTAAGGGGTCGATTACGATCTCGTTAGGAAGGGCTCCGAATCGGATTCGGGTTTGCCGAATCCGATACAGAGTCCTTGTTTCCGACTGAATCGTACCCAGTTCCGAACGACCGATTACGATGCCCGTAAAATGGTAGGGCTGTCCAAATTGGTTCCGAAAGGCATTTGGATCGGTCGAGTCTTTCGGATCCGATTCGTACAGCTCTATGGGCTCATTTTCCGAGCGAGTGAGTACGATGACTGATTCGGACAGCTGTTCCGAACAGGTTTCTCTGGAACTAATCGGCTGTCAGAATCAGTCTTTGGGGGCCCGTAGCTGGCGCCCCTTCACCCAGGGCCTTCTGAATCGGGCCCGTGGGGGTACCTAAGGGACCCCCCTTTTCCAACCATGCACAGTGTGGCAGGCACCATGCGGTGCCTGCCACAGGGTGCAAGGTTTTCCTCAACCACCCCTTTCTTCAATGGGAGCCTGTGTTCTCGTTCTGAACACAGGCTCCCATTGAAGGCAATGGGAGACCGACCAATTCATATCTGTATGCATCGTAATCATTCGGTCGGAATCCCCTGATCTGAGTTGTTCAGAAAGCATTCCGGAACCGATTCGATCGGAATGCTTTCCAAACGAGATCATAATTGGCCCCATAATAAAAGGAGTTTAGAGAAATTTAAGGAGGGGTTTAGAGAGGCATAAGCTAATACAAACACAGAGCCACAAAATAATAAAACCATTGCTAATCACAAAGTGCACTTCTAAAGTTACTACGCCCCTCAAGATATCAAAGAGGTGTAACTGTGCCCTAGTCCAGCCTAGAATTAAGTCAGTCACCACACACAGCCAGTCACAGGACCTGCAATACACTTCCAGAGAAAGCAGTGAAGACAGGAAATAAAATAACATAATACTGAAACTGCACCTGTATGACTTTTGTTCCTTGGACGCCGGTACTGACTGAAAGATAAACAATTTTACAGGGAGGCACACACTATTTTTTTTTGTTTTTTGTTGGGGACCATTCAGAGCCCAAGATTGTTAGTAGATGCTGGAAGAGGAGAATAGTGAGGATGCCAATGGGAAATACCATATGGAATGGCTTCAGAGGCATATGCCTAAAATTGGCTATTGTGTGCATGCCATGACTAAACATCTGAAATGAAATCTCTATATATAATATAAATGATTAAATAAAAGACGCACACAAAAATGTAACCATCTCAGAACTGGAGAAGGGGGTTATTTCACTCATTCCTCACCTTAAATTACAAAGCCTAACATTATCAAGTGGAATATATGTTTTATGAGCTCCTCCTATACACTTAATTCCCACTCAAAGACATTGGGCCTGATTCACAAACTGTATTTTATAGTATGTAAGGCAGTGCTCCAGTATTACTTTCTACAAAATGCTTGTGCTGGATGTATTCCACCTCAGAGCTTGTGTAATTTACTGCTGCTTGTGTACGTTTTTGGCTGTCTTTCTGTATAGGTGAGATGTCAAATGTAAAATGAGTGGAGAACTGCTGTCAATAAGCAAGTGAGTACTAAGGTGCATCTTCTAATATAGCATTTCAAAAATAGAGATGAGAAATGACAATTGCAGAGATATTTGTACACACAGGTATAGTAAATGCGGGTGGGACAAGGGCAGATTCATTGGGAAATGGGGAATAATTAATTAAAAATGGGTAGGCTAAAAGGAAATTGAAAGAGGGAGTTTAAGGAGGGACATGCTAATGCAAAACGCACAGCCACATAAATCAGAAAAGTAGTTTTCAAAATACACATTTCCGTCTACTATAGTATTACTACTAACAAAAAGGCTCCTATGTATGCCAGAGCAGCTGTGGAGTACATCATGTACCATACATGGCCATCCACTGGTACTGCAACACACTCCCACAGAAATCAATGGAGGCAAAGAATGACACTAATGCATTAGGAAACATATAAAATAAATGAACGAACTTAATTGACATTTAAAATGCAACTTTATTTAATTTATGTTTATTGTATTATACTTTTTTATTATTTTTGTGTAATGTACTTAACATTTTAATAAAATATATTGTCAATGATTCCTTTTTGTTTTGAAATTTTTAAATCATAAATGAAATAATACATTTGCATCCACGATTGTGACTTATTCATCAAAAATAGTTTTGTAAGGGGTAAGGACGAAAAAAATTAGATTGAAAAATAATTTAAATAAAATGGAAAAAAACATTAATTATGTTATATTTTAATAATAAGTTAAATTTTAGTGCAGGTTGTTTTTCCCTCTTTTCTGTGGCAGTTCAAGGTAAATAGTTATGGTAAGGTGTTTTAATATTTTTTTAATTAAAACATAATAAATGATACAGGACACTGTGAAATTAACCGAAGCAGCTTCAAAACAGTTCCTTAAAATGTCATAATGAATAGGTGATAATATATTTATATTGCCACTATTCAATCCTATATGAATGTAACGAACACAGGGGAACTGGTGCATAACTCGCATAATTCAGTGTAGCGTTATCACGTGGAATTACCTAAAAATTCCCCAAGACTACTCATAATTACGTGAGAAGAGTAATTCTATGTTTAGTGCTATTTCTTAACACAAAATGCCCCTTGAGTCCACAATAGGTGCAAAATGCATTTTGCACTAAGAAATAGAGCTAAATGCAACAGAACATGAATAGCAAGTGTGAGTAGCTTCTAGAGCCTGCTAAATGTGCTGTTGGGGTACAATTTACCCCCCCAACTTACTCCCTGCATCTAACACTAAGGGGCCGATTACGATGCGGCCCGGAAAGTATCCGACCGGCCGGTCATTCCGGCTGGCTTTCGACCGGCTCGAGGCGCCAGTTGGCCAGTCGGAACGGCTCGTAATCCCAAAGGGTGGGCCTTTCCACCCTTGGGATTACGATTCACGGTTTCAGGCATGGTTTCCATGCCGGCCTGTCCGACATGGAAACCATGTTGGAAAGCGTGTCTGGGGGCCCCCAGCAGGGACCCCTTGTGTGTGCGGCCTCCAGTTGGGGGCCGAGTTGATCCCTGCACCCCGTGGCAGACACCTTGAGGTGCCTGCCACGTGGTGCAGGAATGAACTGCACCTCCCATTTCCCTATGGGAGCATGTATTACGGCCGTTTTACGGTCGTAATGCATGCACCCATAGGGAAATGTAGGAATGCGACCAAACAGCATTCGTTGCATCCCAATTAGGCCGTCAGGACCACCGACTAGAGGTCAGTCAGTCCCAGGAATGAGACGGTGTCGGGCGGACTTAAGTCATAATTAGGCCCTAAATGTGCTCTTGCAGTAGTATTGTCTCACCTCAAATTATGCAAGCATACATAAGTGCATCATTATTGGTAATTTGAATCAAAGAGTAACACAGAATTACTGAAATTACTCCGACTATTCCAGCGTGATTAAAATTATAAAATGGTGCTGAATATGCAGCCAGATATAAAATGTTTGAAAGCCTGATTTTAAAGTGTGCCTACACAGGTATCACCCCAACTCTGACATAAATTAAAACTTGCTGTTTTTCAAGTGAGTATAGTGTGATTCAAGTGAGTCATAGATGTTAACTATATAAAATATTTACCAGGTACTGTGTACCTGTTTCCGAATGAAAGTCAGAATGTTACTCCAGTAGTCTTAGTCTGATGTTTGGAATAGATTTGCAAATGTTTTTGAATTTAAAAGGGTTCCAAGACTCCAATTGTGAATCTGCAACAATCAAAGTTTCACAGAAGTACTTCAGGATTTTTAAAAATGTCCATGTGCCTGTGTAAATTTATCCTGGGGGCATACACACATGCCTAAATATGTCACACATGTGCCATTCCACTTTGAAACGGGTTTTTTCGCTCCACTGGGAAAATATTTTTCCCAATGAAGCCACTTGGATATTAAGGGGTTGATTCCGATTCGGGCCGGAAAAAGCACCGACCGACTCGGATCCGGAAATAATACCGACCGACACGTACCTGTGGCGCCCGACACGACAAGTACGATGCAAGGCGTGAAAAATCCGACCGACACGTACCGAAACCAAGTCGACCGACCGAGCCGCACGGAAAACAGCAATCCGGCCGGAAAAACACGCGAATCCAACCGACCGACACGCACCCGGAACAAATCCGACCGAAACGTACACGCGAACTCCAAACCGCAAAGTACGATGCAAGGCGCGAAAACCACGAGCGAGTCGGACGGAGGCCAAGCCGCACGACCGACACGCATACAAAACCGAGCCGAAGAAACACAAAACACCGCGACCGACGCGTACGCAGCATAGAAAACTGCACAAACACAGCGTGAACGAAGCGGAGAAGACCGTACGAGACAAATGCAGGGTCCGACTCGGTCACAAGAACGTTTCCAACATACACAAACAGCACAAAGGAAAAATCACCCAAAAAAGGCCAAACAAGCAATTACCAAGCCAATAAATACTGGGGGGGTGGGGACAGAGAACAAAGACACACCCACAACTCCACCTATATAAAGGACACAAATCACAACCATGAGCTTTTGCAAATGCCATTCCACTGCCAGCACCCAAGAGAAAGCAACCACACACCCACAGCTCATCCCTCACACAAGCCACACACCATCAGCACACCAACAAATACCTACCTCACATACACCCAGCAAAACACACACTCACACACCCTCACCTGCACACCAACACACACATCACTCACCATCACCACCCATCACCATGCCCCCCAAGAAGAATCCCAAGTTCCTAGATTGTGAATTGGAAGTCATGGTAGACGAGATCCTCAGGGTAGAGCCACAGCTGTTTGGCACACTGGTCCAACAGACCCCCATCTCCCAGAAAACCAAGATGTGGGAGAGGATCATCAACAGGGTGAACGCACAATCACCATGTCGGCGCACAAAGAGCGACATCCAGAACAGGTGGTATGACGTGCGCAGGAGGGTACGGGACCTGCTGAAGAAAGACTACATCAACAGCCAATACACCGGCAGTGGCCCTCCTGCCAAGCCAATATACCTCAGGCCCTGGGAGGAGAAGGTGCGGGCCATCCTTCCGCCAGTGAGCGTATATGGACTAGAGGACATCCCAGAGCCTGGTGAGTACACAACAAATGTACACAATATACTGCCACAAAACACACACATCACTGTCAAGGGGAGAGTCAAACCATGCACTCATAGCAATTACACAGCAACCAGAACAGAATCATCCCAAAATGTGTATGTCAGTCAGATAAACACAACACATGCCATCAAAAAAGTCACATCCAACTGTGCCAACACATGTACAAACACAACTACAACTACAGCTAGGCAGTGGCACAAATAGAACTAACAAACACATCCAGACATGTAGCCACCACAACAACACCAACACACAGTGAAGACCACTCAAAGGAAGGAATTCTGTGTATGCTGGCCAAGTCAGTGTAGCCAATAGCATCATGGGAGTTGCAGTCACACATATTGCCCCCCCACAACTGTCCCATCAACACCACCCTGAACCATGCTCACATCACAGGGAGTGGAGAAGGACTCACAAGATGGCTGACACTGGCTACTGCTGTGGGGAGCACAAGGCCCTGCTGGCAACTGTGCACCAACAAACAGCAGGACACCACTGACTGACATCCTGAGAGACAACTTACACTCCCTGCAATGCAAGCACGTTCCATGGTGGGATATCTGGCTAGCTGGGTGGGAAGGAGGACTTGCAGCACTGACCATAGTCACAAGCACCTCCCCTCACACACACCCCAACACAAACTCCACAGAACCCACCTGGTAGAATGCAATGCCCCCCATCCTAACACAAGATCCCACAAAGAACCACCACCCTGGGTTATGTTGTGTGAAGCACAGGGACACTCTTGGGACATTTAGCCAAACAACTGCCAGGACAACACTCCCAGCCATCCTGTCAGCACAGCCAGCCCACCCCACAGGGAAGCAGAGTCAAAAGGAAGGAAGAATGGGCATGCTGGGAAGGGGGGTGTAGGCAATAGCATGCTGGGAGTCGTAGTCACTGATATTGGTCACCCCCACAACTGTCCCATCAACACCACCCTGAACCATGCTCACATCACAGGAAGTGGAGAAGGACTCACAAGATGGCTGACACTGGCTACTGCTGTGGGGAGCACAAGGCCCTGCTGGCAACTGTGTACCAACAAACAGCAGGACACCACTGACTGACATCCTGAGAGACAACTTACACTCCCTGCAATGCAAGCACGTTCCATGGTGGGATATCTGGCTAGCTGGGTGGGAAGGAGGACTTGCAGCACTGACCATAGTCACAAGCACCTCCTCTCACACACACCCCAACACAAACTCCACAGAACCCACCTGGTAGAATGCAATGCCCCCCATCCTAACACAAGATCCCACAAAGAACCACCAATCTCAAGCAAATAAAGCACAGACACTCTTAGTAATGCAACCGAACCAAAGCACACCA